>CM021102.1:713283062-713321236 GCA_007115665.2 Sequoiadendron giganteum
CACATTTAATTAAATACTTTCAATATTTAATTAAATAATTTTCTAAATTCTTACTTCTCTCACAAAAATTAAATATTCTTAATATTTAATCAAAAGGCTTTTTCTTTTCTCACATAATTAAATATTTACAATATTTAATTAAAGCCTTTTCATATTTCTCTCACACATGAGAATTTAAATATTTGACATTTTATTTAAATTATGAGAACTTCCATGCAAATTATTGTCTCTCCTCTATACTGCATTTTACGTCTCTCGAGAATTTCAAAAACAACAAACAGCATGGCGTGGCGTAATGTGTGTGTGTGTGTATTATTCTTCTTGGGAATTTGGTTACCGATCTCTCTGCGGGTTCGACACCTGCCTGCACCTGCCACCGCCTGCCACCGCCTGCCTGCCACCACCACCTGCCACCTGCCACCTGCACCACCACCAGCGGTTTGAGACTGCATTTTGTAATACCGATCTTGGCCAATCCAGGGAATTTCTGCAGCTAAAAATCTATAAATCTGACTCTTTCGCCATGAGCTTCTGCTGGCCTCAGTCTCATGTGCAAATTGTATTTTTGCACCATTGCGTATTAGAGAATTATTATGAGTCACATCTTCGCCAGCGTTTGCGTTTCCATAGCATTTTAATTCAATAGTTCAATCTTGTAGATGCATATGCATTCTTAATAATCTCATTCTTTCAAGTGCCATTCTATAAGCTGTGTTTGCACAACTGAGAGCAAATATATTGAAGAGAATCCTTGGAGATAGAGGACAATGAAACGAATTTGAAGAAGCTGCTGTCAAGAGTTTGCATTTGCTTTATTTATTTAGTTTTCTTCAATCTAATGTTTCATTGGTGTATTAGATTAGATTCAATTTAATTGACACATTCTAACGTACACATTTCTGGAGCCCATCGTGGGGCATCCCCCTGTATTAATCTTTTTCTTGCAGAAAATCTTATGTTTTTACAGGTGACGGATTGAAAAATTTGCTTTGGCACATACGATCCTTGGTTTAGCGCATCCACAGACTATTTCGACGTATCCATAGACTGTTTTGGCGGATCCAAAGACTATTTTTGCGCATCCGGGGACTGTTTTCGCGCATCCGAGGACTGTTTCGACGCATCCGGAGACTGTTTTCGCGCATACGAGCTCTGTTTTAGCGTATACAGTTTCTGATTTTAATTTTTTTTGTCTTTTTTAAAATGGCCATATCTTGGTCATATTTTGGTCTTTTTCGGAAATTTTTTTTTTGAAATGGGGTAGAATTTCATAAGCTATCTAATGGTGTAGGTATTTATCAACTTTGACAAAGTTTAAATTTTCAAATTATCACTTAATTTCAAACTACAATGAAACTTGGTCTAAATTTTAGGGTTATTATGCTTAATCATTTATCTAACCCTCATATCTTCTTGTTTCTTGATTCCATCCAACATTTGGATCTTGTATTGCAGATTTTAAAGGATCATGGAGCATGAAAATTAAAGAAAAAATATTATCACATGATTGTAACAAGTGTTTTTAAACACTTTGGGAGCAATTATAATCTCATTCTTAAATTATTGTCTGGATTCGATGCGACCGCGACCGGAAATTTTATTGATGTGTGGGGAATAAAATGAACCAATCCTAGGATAAACACTTAAATATGAATTAACCAATCTTAGGATAGTCGCCAAACACAAATTTTCTTTTGGTTAAAATGAATCCCATGTTTTTGGTGAAGCAACATCTTCACTTAGAATAGAAAATTTATCAATTTGGGATTTAAAATTGAACCATTATTTTGTTTGCCGTGATTATGGGTAATAGGTCTATGCTCTCCCCTTAATTGGGTGATCAAAATACCAGACTTACCTTTTATTTTATGCAATTTAATGTTTTATTATATCCTTTAGAAGGCCTGCTCTTGTGGGAAAAAGTACTCACCCAAGAGGAATGACCTAAGTGGGAACACCTAAAGCCAAGGTTTCCAACCCACTTTAATCAAAAGTAAGTTGTTGATGAAAATCCAACTTGACAGTAGTGCGTAGGATAACCATCCCCAAAACCTTTGTTCTAAAGGTTGGGAGGTCTCTCGAGGGAGTATATCTATTTGCCACACTGAACGGATACCCTTACTACGAACCATAGTGTAGAAAGCCAACCGTGTCAGTATCCAAACATCATTTTAATAACGGTGCAAGGGGAGGGAAGAATCTACCCCCAAGACACTCACCATATAGTCGCCACAGATTGTTTGCTCAAGGGATTCGGTATCCACTTCCGTCACTTTGAGTACGCACCTGGAAAAGACAAAAACACGGGCGCCCTCTAGGGGGTGACAAGGCTGTGTGAGTTGACGCGATTTTAAGCTGTGGGCTATGATTACTATGATGACCTATTTGAAAAATTAAGAGTGAGTCTAACTGAAGTGATTATCTTGTTTAAAACCTGTGGAAATCTCAAGAACATACACTCTTTGTTTAAATTTTAGGATTAACAAAAACAACTATTTGCTTCTCTATGCTGTGTTTTTCACATTTAAATCAGATTAAGATCATCCAAAAACTTTAAAACATGGGTCATAGCGAAGAAAATATTGTTCATAGGCTTTATGGAAATAGTTCAAATCAAGAGATAACAGAAGAAATGCTTCTAGAAGCTGAACAAGATCCACATTTTCTCTTAACTATGGAAAAGATCTTAGAGCAAAATAAAGAAGGATACTTTCTTTTATTGGCAAACCAAGGTGCCAAATTGCCCTCTGACTACAATATGGAGAAAATTAAAGAGATTCCTGAAAAGAAGGAAACTCCCTTAAACGATCTTAGTACTCTTACCCAACAAGTAAGAGCACTCCAAAGGCAAGTCAAGGAAATAAAAGGGGGCACAACTAAAAAATCCTTTGACAAGAATATGAATGTGACCTTTTCTCCTCCAAAAACAACATCAACCAAATTCAATGTTTCTGATTTTTTGCAAAGGTTAAAGAGGAATCCCAAATCTAAGCCATCAAATAAAATTGACCAATCTTGTCATGCCATGCATTTATCTTCATCTCCCATAATTCAAAATGAACCTCATGGTTCTTCCACCTAATTGAATGATCCCATTCAATTTCCTTCTTCTATCATATTCTCTACATCCATTGATTCATTTCAATCTACACATCTCGATCAAAAAATTCTCTCCACTCCATCCCATGATACCAAAATTTTACAAACCTTTCCAATCTTTGATCAAGATCCCATATCTCAAGAATCATATGATGATCCCCTCCTTTCATTATTCACCCATGATAATCCTCTCCCATCTCAAGAACAAAATATTCTTCCAAGTCCTCCCTCCACCCCATCTTATGAATCCATACCCTCTGATGATTCAATCGCATCCCAAGAGCATGACAATTCTTCCATCCTATCCAAAGCTTCATTTCCATCTAATGATCAAGTTACTCCATCTCCTTCATCTAATGATTCTTTTCTAAGACAAGATCAAAGTATCCCATCATCCTCATGTCAAGGGCCCATCACACCTCTTCAAGAAATGCCAACATCATTTGATCATATGGTTGAAAACATTGAAAATTTCTCCACCATAACTATTGAAGACAATGATCAAAATAAATCCATCAATGAGCACTATGAAGATATGTCTACCCCATCTAGTGATCAAATCAACATTCATCAAGAGCCATTTTTTAGTTATGATCAAGACCCCTCCTACAAAGATCTATTTCAAGGAGTGTTGATGATATTTGATCCTATTGACATAATCCATGATCCATTAACCAATGATCGTATTGAAAATTTCTCTACAATGCTTAATGAGTTAGAGGACATATCTCAAGAACATATTTCAAAGCATGATCGACAACTATCACCAAGGTCTAGCAATGGTCCCTCCTAAGGCATATTGACATCCTTCGACCTCACAGTTGTGAACAGTGAAAGAATCCCCAACTCACCATTTGATCCAAGTCCACTCAAAGATCAAGAGGATATTGAGCCACTTCCCATGCCTTATGACGATGTCCAAAAACCCTTTGAAAGAAATCTATCCTTTGAAATCTACCCATGTCAAGAACTTGATCCAAAACATGTCGAAAGTAATTCCAGAATTAGTCAAGATCAAGGATTCGTATCTCCTAGATACTACAATGACCTAATGGGCACTCTCCTATCTATACAAGATATTGCAAATGATGATCATATCCATATAGCACATACTCCTCCATCTACCCATAATATGCTTTCTTTGGATGGACACATAGATGATCGTCATTCAAAACAAGATTCTCATACTCTTACCAAGGAACAAGAGTCTCTTACTCTTAACATTTATACACATGGTCAACATATAGAGAAATCCAGAGACATGTCAGAAATGGGTCATGAAGAAGGCTTCTACAAAAGGTGTGAATCAGAAACATCAAGTGAAAGCATATCAAGAATTAATCATGAGGAACAATTTTACAATGACAGTGAAGCATCAACACCTCTTGAAGGAGCATTACAATCCGATATCTCACAAGATCAAGATAAACATATCAATCAGGCATTCATCCCTCTTATGGAAGATCCTATCACTTATAAATTTGGATCACTCACCTTTGTAAGGGAAAATTATCTTATCAATAAGGAAGTTGTCACTTTTGAAGATCCACCACAGAGCAGAGAAGTATTAGCACCTTTTTTCCAAGGTAAATCATATCCTATTGCAAATAGGATTTTTCAGTAGGCAAAGGATTAGGCCTACATGAACAAGGAATCCTAGAACCAGTGCAGATTATTGGAAATCCTAAGAATCAAGGCCTTGGTTATTCGAAAATCAAGGGATCTCAACATATCAAGAATACTTCCATAAAATTGGGGGCAACTTCGTCTCAAGCAAATGTCAACATAGAGGGCACAAAGAATCTTTATGATGAAACCAATGCCAATACTACAACTAGCCATGTCATGAATCTTCATCCACCCATCACCCCATCCACAAATTGGGACCAATGTCAAAAGAAAGACTTGAATCAAAGCATGAAGAACATTATCAAAGCAAAAGAAGCTAAGAATCATATCAGACAAATCAAATACACTTGGATACCAAAAAATACAAAGAAAAATTATCCCTATCAAACTCCATTAGTCAAAGAAACTATGGGGAAAAATCAAAAATGGAAAAGTATACATCAAAGATGTCCACAAAGGAAAAAGCAGGCTTCTCAAGCAACGTACAAAGTGTATCAAGCAGTTGGTCCAAATTCCATGCACACTTCCATATCCACCCATTATTGCTCATCTTCCCAAGTTTGGAGAGTCAAAGGTTCCAAACTATCGACCAATCCATCTTTTACTCCTAAACACACTCCATCCATGCCTCCACGCATGATATCCAATTCTCACATTGACCATGTATTGGAAGCGACCCTTCATCATAAGGATTCAGAAGGCACTCTTTCACGATGTGCGCACAAAGATGAGGTTAACTCCGGTATCAGCAAAGCAGATCAGGGATCTCAAAAGTTGCATTCAAGTGCAAGTATCTTGGAAAAACAACTTCTTCAAGTAGGATACCGATGGCACATTATGAAAAAACCATCAACATCAGCACCACCAGGTGGTTCAACATCAACTTAAAATATCTCAGAAAATACAAAAAAATCAGAAAAAATATCTTGAAAAAATGGTTACCTTGATGAAAACCTGGCAAACAGGCTTGTCGGTGACAAAAAAAAAATCAAAAATACAAAAAATCCAAAAAAATAAAAAAAAGGATTGGAAACAGTAAAGAGAAAAATCATCCTCTAGCGAAAACCATTTCGATGGCGCTTTGGACAGGTACCATGATGAAAACTTGGAAAATAGGCGTCATGTGTAGAATCGAGCATCTACGTGCGCCAATTCAAGAGAAAGCATCGTATCGCATCCATAATAAAGCCAACATTCTAGCCATATCATCCGTTCATCCATGAACCGTTTATCCAGCTCATTACCATCTATTTACATTATCTTGATCTCGACAAAGTTTGGTAAACACTTTACACTTGTTTATGGTAAACATCTTGACATGGGTCATTTTCATTGATCCTATCCAATCCAAACGTTATCTGAGCCTTGAAACACTATCCAAGTGAGCATCCTTTGTTCAAACACCTTATCTTATTGCAAGATAATCCTTGGCATCCTTTGCATGCTTACCGTATCTATCCATCCATCAATACATCTATCCAAGCATCCAACCATGGCATTCCATACATTGCTAGAAATTGGGGGAAAATGTTTACATCTTGCTTTAGGAATGAATCTTGATATATATCCTCTAACTTATGTGGTGATTTGAACATTGGAAGACGTAAAATCAAATTGGTCAAGCGTTTGCAAGCCAAAAGATCCAAATCACTAGCCCATGGCATATTTTGACAGGAAGACGCTCCTTATCAGGCTTTATCTTTCGTCGAACATCAATCTAAACAATTCATATCAGTCACATCTAACTTGCGTGTCAGTGTCACATCAAATCATCAAAATAAATTTGTTCCAAATCAAGCTTCATCAATCTTGATCAATCAAATCCAATCAATTATCACCTTGTTTGACTTAACACTCTTAGTCAAACTATCATCTTGTGAATGAGTTTACTCTAGGATAACACAACTTCCTTGGGTTTACAAATTCATTATCATCTTTGTTTGGCTTAACACACTTAGCCAAATTAACAAATCCATTATCACCTTGTTTGACTTAACACACTTAGTCAAACTATCAATCCATCAATCTGATCAATCAACCTTAGCTTGGTTTTCAACAAGATCTCAAAACAAATCACTGATATCATCATGCATGTCCATATCCAAATCATCAAAATCCAAAAAAAATCAAAAAACATCAAAATTCAAAAAAAAATTCAAAAAATTCCTAAAATTCAAAGCAAAATCAATAAATCATATGCTTTCATCAATAAAATGGTTGTGTCTCACCCTAGACTAGGGGCAAAATCTTGAACTCGTTGGGGGAAATCAACTTTTTTTTGAGCAAACAAGTGAGATGTGTCAATTATCAAATATCAGATCAACAATCGAATATCCAATCAAGCTTGGTCAAAACAGCTTTGAGACATGTCATACTTTGAAACTGAAAAAAACTGGATGATCTTAATCTGAATTCAATGAATGGAAAGCTTAAAGCAATAAGTTGCAAAATGTTGTTTTGATATTTGATGACATCATATCTTTGGAGTGGTTCAATGATGTACTGAACTAGAATCACAAGGAAGAAGTATGATTTTTCTTTGCTTGCTGTCTATAATTTAATCCTTAGTATGGTGCAAATTGGTCATGGGACATGCTCTACAATGTATCATTGATGACATTTCAGAATTTGCATAGGAAAATGGTTAACTTTTGTCTGTTTATGCAAGCAATACTCAGGCCATCTTGGTTCAAATATACCATTGATGCTTGTATTAACTTGCTACATTAAACATTATGGAAGCAGTACTCAGGTCATCTTTGGTGCTAACATACCCTTTGATGCTTGTACTAACTTTCAACATATCAAAAAGGCTCAATGATGACAACTAAACACAACAGGTAATGGCAACAAGGAGAATGGATCATTATTCATTTAGGACTGCATAATTCATTTGCATTTCGAGGACCTTTTTCAATAGATTTTTGAGGGTGGATCACATTCTTAAATATCTTTATTTGACAAGGGTTGAGTATGACTGACATTTGGTACATCTCATTTTCATTATCATCTCAATCAATTCATCCAATCATTTCTTCCAATCTCATCTTATCAATCAATTCAATTTAGCACAAATCATTTACTCACACCTTTGGTCTTGTTCCTAGCCTTACTGCAAGCCTCGATCATCATCATAATCATTGGGATGTATCCTTCCCTATCCTTGTGTTTTTTTAGGATGTATCCTTCCCTAATCAACAACACTATCAATATCATCAAGCAATCATGCAAATCAATCAGTACATCAAGCAAGTTCAAATCAATTTCTATTTGTTTTTCATATCGCATGGAAACAAATTTAACAGTCATCATGACTCAATCTATTTGACTTTCAATCAAGAAAAACAAATCTATCAATACTATTTGTTTTTCATATCGCATGGAAACAAATTTAACAGTCATTGCGACTCAATCTATTTGACTTTCAATCAGGAAAACAAATCTATCAATACTATTTGTTTTTCATATCACATGGAAACAAATTCAACAATCATCATGACTCAATTTGACTTTCAATCAAGAAAACAAATCTATCAATTTCTATTTGTTTTTCATATTGCATGGAAACAAATTTAACAGTCATCGTGACTCAATCTATTTGACTTTCAATCAGGAAAGCAAATCTATCAATACTATTTGTTTTTCATATCGCATGGAAACAAATTTAACAGTCATCGTGACTCAATCTATTTGACTTTCAATCGGGAAAGCAAATTTATCAATCAATTTCATCTACAATTTGTTTTTCATATCGCATGGAAGCAAATTTATCAATAAAAAAAAACATCATCAATCGGGGCAAAATCAAAGTTCTTCATCTTCATATCAATCTTTCAATAGGGGTTTTCATCAAATCATCTTTATCTGTCAATGAATTAGATAGAAAATCAGTAAAAATTTCCAAAAATCATCTTTATCTGATTCATCACCTGAGGGGGCATATAGCATCATCAGTAAATTTTTCAAGGTTAGGGGCAAATTCTTTGAAGGAATGCGTAAAACACATCACTTCAAAGAGGGGAAAAATGTGCACATCTAAAAATGGTCATAGTCGATCGAACCTATTAATTAATTAAATATGAATTATTTAATTAATGTTCTTAAGTCATCTACATATAAATAAATTTAGTTATTTATTTATATTGTTCATTTTCTAATTCTTCTAATTTAATTAAATAAATAATGCTACCTTCCTCTTAATTAATTAAATAGATTTTATAATTTATTTACATTAATTATCACAAATTTAAATTCCAAATTTAAATGCTATTCTTCCCTCCACATTTAATTAAATACTCTCAATATTTAATTAAATCATTTTCCAAATTCCCACTTCTCTCACAAAATTAAATATTCCTAATATTTAATTAAAAGGCTTTTTCTTTTCTCACATAATTAAATATTTGCAATATTTAATTAAAGCCTTTTCATATTTCTCTCACACATAATTAATTATTTATTTATTTAATTATGAGAGACACCTTTCAAATTGTCTCTTCATTTTCTGTCTCTCAGAATTCCATCTTCTTTTCAAATTCTCGATCTCTCACCATTCATTTCAACAGGCTTGAACTCGACTGTTGATCTTGGCCAATCGAATTCCTACCTTCGAAAATCTATAAATACAGCTCTTTCATGAACTAAAAAGGACCTCGAATCTCATATTTTCATGCGTAGTTATTATAGTCACATCTTAAGCATTTCATAGCATTTTAATTCAATAGTTCAATCTTGTAGATGCATATGCATTCTTAATAATCTCATTCTCTCAAGTGCCATTCTATAAGTTGTGTTTGCACAACTGAGAGCAAACATATTGAAGAGAATCCTTGGAGATAGAGGACAATGAAACGAATTTGAAGTTGTTGTCAAGAGTTTGCATTTGCTTTATTTATTTAGTTTTCTTCAATCTAATGTTTCATTGGTGTATTAGATTAGATTCAATTTAATTGACACATTCTAACGTACACAATGTGTACACGCATAAATATACACAGATGTAGATAGATAGATATATATATATACATAGATAGATGTGTATATGTATATATACAAATATAAAAACATATCCATATATCATTATTTAGGAAACTTGAACTTGACATTTTAGGACCTTCAAAAATATACATTACATATATGTATTTATTGTATGCATTTCTGTATGTGTGAAGATACACGTACATACATACTATATATATAAATTTCATAAGTGTAAATATAAATGTCCATACACATATTTAAAAGAATAAATATAAATATGTTTTTGAACCCTAAAATGTTAAATTGGAGTTCCCTAAATAACAATTTTGAAACCTTAAAATGTTCAATTGAAACCCTAAACAACTACTTGTTAGCCTTAAAATGTATGTATATCTATATGTGTATATGTATGTATGCATGTATATATGTATGTATGTGTGTGTGTGTGTATGTATGTATACATACATACATACACACATGTAATTTACTATTTTAAGACCTAAAAGATCAAATCAAAACCCTAAAAAACTATTTTGAAACCCAAAGAATATATATATACAAGTACATACATACATATATGTACATATATTGTATGTATATATGTATATAATTAAGTATATACGTAGATATGTACACATGACTATAAAGAAGTTAAGGCTTCTCAATTAAATTTAATACATTTTAATTTTAAAGCTAGTTTTATCCTCATTTAAATTTAATGACCTTTCAATTTTAGGTTGTTCATTTTAACTTCAAATGAAGACATGGATGTGGTGATCTTTAAACTTTTAAAAAATGTATCAATGGGTTCAATTTCAATCCAATAGACATGGTGGTAGGCATACATATATTTTGGATGAGTTTGTTAGATTGTGACATACATCTCATTTGATGAGTTTTCTAAATTGTATTAGATCTTCCAAATAGAGTTCTAGGGGAATACATATCTTCCATGAGTTCGCAAAAATTGTATGGACCTAGGTACATACATCTCTCCCAAATTTTTTCTAGTATTTTATAAACTCAAGGGTATACAGTTCTCCCACAAGTTTGCCTAGATTGTAAGGTAAATCATATTCCAAATAAAATGAGGCTTTACAAATTGTTTGTTGTGTGTTTTACAATACACCAACACCTCACTAGGTATTCTCCTTCGAATTCAAAAAATAATTTAGATCAACACATGTATGTATACATACATGTATGAATTGGATCTAGATCCAAAATATATTGTTTGAAACTTTTAACCCACTATTTTTTATGGAAAGGACCAATGGAGATTCATTCCCTAGAAATATATGGGAAATGTGATTGTGATGTATACTAATGGAAGTTTGATAATAGATAATTAGGCAACATGATCAAGTGGGAAGTGATTTAGATACCATCAACAAAAAATGAAGGATGAGGAAAATGAAAGATAACAAAAGAGGATTACAAGGGAAGCAACATATTATCCCCTTAAGTCATTCCATGATAAAATAATGAGTAGGAGAATAGATCCTATGAATTTTTCCAAAGAGTGGTTGTGAGATAATATAAATAAATGGTAAGGGACCATTCAAGTAAAACAGTGATAAAATACCATGAGAAGGATTAAGTTAATTTTAGAATGAGGATTGAGATTTTAGTTTTATTAGATGATGGATTAAAGGATATGGTAATGGTGAGGTTGATAGAGTTTTGAACATGGTAATGGTGAGGAAGATATAGTTTTGGATTTGACAGGACCTTCAACTAAATTTGATATAGTTTGTATTTTATCTCTTAGCTTGCATTATTTTATTTTACTTTTTGACACATTTCTCCATGATCTAGCGCCAAGTAGAAAAGAAGAAACATGGGGTCATCACTAAATATTGGACTAGGTGAATAAGGTAGAACCCGATGCAACTACCTAAAGATGTAAAGGATCATCACTAATAATTATTTTGAGTAATTATGGTATAAACCTAATTTATAATTTAGGAATGTCTATTTGAAAACCTATTTTTTAGTTTTTAAACCATAAAATGTCAAATTAAAACCCTAAACAACTATTATAAAGCCTAAAATGTCTATTTCAAACCCTTGTTCTAAATTATAAACCCTAAAATAACTATTTCAAACTAGGTATTTTCAATACTAGATGTGTGGCTTTTGATTGATATTCTAAAAATTTGTAAGTTACAATAATATGAATTTTTGAAGCCTAAAATATCAAATTGAAACCCTAAACAACTATTATAAACCCTAAAAAGCTAATAAAAAATGAGACAATGAGAATTCATTTCGCTTTTGCATTTCACAGGAGAATCGAGCATCACACATATTATAAAGCCAAAAATGTATATTTCAAACCCTAGTTTCTAGATTATAAACCCTAAATGTCTAAATCAGGGTTTAAAATTTAGAAATGGTTTGAAATAAAAATTTAAGGCTTTATAATGTAGAAACTAGGGTTTGAAATAAAATTTTTGTAGGGTTTATAATCTAGAACTAGGGTTTGAAATACACATTTTAGGGTTTATAATATGGAAATTAGGGCTTCAAATAAATATTTTAGGGTTTCAATTTGACATTTTTTGGTTAAAAAATAATTATATAGGGTTTTGATTTGACATTTTAGGGTTAAAAAATAGTTGTATAAGGATTCAATTTGACATTTTAGGGTTAAAAACTAGTTGTATAGAGTCTCAGTTGAACATTTTAGGGTTTCAAAATAGTTATTTAGGGTCTCAAAATAATTGTTTAGGATTAAAAATAGCTTTATAGGGTTTCAATTGAACATTTTATGATTTCAAAATAGTTGTTTGGGGTTTTAATTAAATATTTGAGGTTTTTAAAATAATTATTAGGGTTTCAATTCAAGATTTTAGGGTTTCAAAATAGTTGTTTATGGTTTTAATTAAATATTTTAGGTTCAAGGTTTCAATTTGACACTTTATGGTTATAAAATAGTTGTTCAGGGTTTTAATTTCAAATTTTAGGGTTAAAAATTAGCTCTTTAGGTTTTCAATTCAAGATTTTAGGGTTTCAAAACATTTGTTTATGGTTTCAATTAAAGATTTTAGGGTTTCAAAATAATTGATTAAGGTTTCAATTTGAGACTTTAGGGTTATAATACAGTTGTTTCAAATGAAGGTACCTTTGTTCAAAGGTGTTTGTTAATTTTGAGCCCCTCATGAATTGAAAAAAAGTGATGTCCCGAGTTTGGGACTTAGTATAGTGGGACAAACCTTATTATAAGGAACAAAATCATTTCAACTATGCTAGTCATAGTTGTGTCTTGCATGAATTTGTTAGAGTAATCATTCATTAGCTCATAATTATTTAGTATTTATTTAATTATTAGTCTAATTTCACTTTATGCACTTAAGCTAAACTTAGGAGTGTTTTTTTTATTATATTAGTTTGAGATATTATTAGATCATTCTGTCTCATCACATGTGATGATGAAACTTATCATGATCAAATCCATTTCTCATTTAGGGTTTTCTCTTATAAGCACTCTCCTTCATTGTATTATCTCTCTTGAGGTCCATTATGTAAGTTCTTTCTTGTTGATGAAAAACCAAATCTCTTTTTGCAACTCTCATGCATGGAAGGTATTCTCATTTGCTATTTGATGCAACATCTTGTGTGGGTGATCCCACAGTACTGGTTTACAATTCCCTTCACGAAGAAAAATTACAAAAGTGCTTAGAAGAAAATAATTCGAGTGTTTAGGGGTTTACTCGAAGGGGGGAGTTTGTGTGAACCCAAAAATGGGTTCGCTCAAACCCCCCTTTGAGCAAAACCCTTTGTGATGTCATCCCCTTCTTGGCACGTTTTTCTAAATGAAAATAAGGAAAATTGCAAAAAAATGGGGGGTTCGCTACTCGAAGGGGTCTAGGGGGTTCGTTCGAACTCCCCTTTTTTGCCCTTCCCCCCATCCTTTCTCATTTTACTACAAAATTTTGTGTTTCTAGGTTTAGGTTGAGGATGAAAATGGAGGCAGCTTCACAAACCCAACTAGATGATGATAGTCCTCGAAACAAGCTATCCATCAAATATAACTTTAATATATTTTGGTTTTATTATCTATTTTTTTTAGTTTAATTAAACATAGGTTTTTCACCAAAAATCAAGCTCTCTATTCTGCACATGTGGAAAAATAGTAGATTATTAAAAAAAATCTAAAAAAAATCTATGCACTAGATATTGTTGTCCTCGATTCAATAATTTTTTTTTGAATTTCGATATATACAAAAAAAGTTGTGTTAGCAAGTAAACCTATGTCTAAATTGTAACTAGTTTGAATTTAAAAATTAATTAAGAAAAAATATTCAATAAAATACTATAAAACCAATTGCATGCACTAGATATCGTACTTACGAATCTAAATTTTAAAAAATAAAATTTTATCCTTTATAGAAAAAAGTTGTGTTAGCAAGTACACGCCACTCTTTAAAAATGGTGCTTACTATTAAAAACTAGTTTTCGAAGGAGATGGAAAAAGAAATGCAATTTTATTACAATTTTTTTTAAAAATATATTTAGAATCTACACACAAAGTGTCACAAATCACTAGTTTGCATCATCTTCAAATTCCTCATGGTTTAGCAGCTATAGGTACCTGAAAGTGAAGATTTAGTTAAACAAATTAGCTCAATGTCTAGTTTGGACAAAAAGTGTAAACCACTATTATGGGTTCACCTGTGTGTTTTTCACAAATCTAACATGGTATTAGAGTGTGGATTGAGAAAACCCATTCTCAATTTTTGAGTATTTTCAACTAAGACCTTATAGAGGCTTCAAATATGGAATCTACATATTTTTTTGTAGGTTTTAGGATTGAGCAAATTTTTGGTGCATTTTGGAGCTAAATGGACATCACCATCATGTTTAGGAGGCCAAAGAAATGAATTTTTACTAGTAATTTTCCCTATTTTGATGTCAAAAACTTATGAGGCATTTTTTAGTTATATAGGGGCATGTATGGTTGTATTGTATGACATTATACAAAATGGTGTTGTGTGATTTATATAGCATTGCCACTATATTAAGTGATCATCACTATATATCACTCATCTAATATATTAACAAGCCCATGAATCGCAAAAACTGACCATTGATCATTGGTGGAAACCACTAAGTCATTGACCATTTGAGACAACAATTAAGTTGTTGGCTACTAGCAACTTCAACATCACCAACCTCCCCCCTTGCCACTCTCTTATCACTTCACTAGCAGCGAGTGGGTGGGTTTTTTTTATATAAACCCAACACAGCTGGAGGTTGTATGAACAACCAACACCCAACCCTTGGGGGCCTACTTTTTCTCCTAATGGCCTAATTGGGAAATTTTTGAGGGGCATAAATTTTCGCTTAGGTGTCAAAATCAAGCAAACAATATAGCATCAAAAATTTGGTTTTGAGATCTATCAAACGATGTAGGTACTTTTCACCTTTTATCACTAGTGCATTCTTTATCCCGTTGAAGTCAAATGTGTTATTTTCACTCTTGAGCTCACAAATTTTGACTATTTTGTCTATTTTTTGTAATTCCAATGATGTTGGAAAGGTGTTTCGGAGCTATTCACAACTATCCATGCACTTTTTCTATATTTTTATCCAGGTACATTTAATTCAATTTTTTATGTTTTCACATTCTAGTGAATTACTTGGACATTTTAGCTCCTGGAATTTTTTTGTTTGCATGGGATGACTTATTTTTAGCTATTCCACATGTATTTCTAGAATTTTGTCCTATTTAACCATTGTATACATCTTTTGTATGCACTTTCTATTTTGTAGATGCATTGAGATAAAGTGTCATTTTGGTGTATAATTTTTTAGGGATTTTGCACATTCTATTGTGCCTTTTTATACTCTCACTATGTTATAAAGTGCCATGGGAGGGTTGTGTAGTGTCTTTGTTTTGCCATCACACTTTTTCAAGTGAGTGTCCCTTACAGAACAACATCAAATCCTTGTGATTCTTTCCTCATGCATGTGTGCCTTGGTTTGCACACCCTTTTTCAGTTGCAGGTACTTTCATGTGTATGTTCAAATGTTCTTGGTTCTCCTTCATGCACTTCTTGGTGACACATAGTTTTAGAGGACCTGTCATGGCTCTCTCTTGTCAACATTATGAGGGGGATTTCTACTATTGGTGCTAATGCTTCCTTGGTTTTGTTTTGGAGTGATTTATGTATCTAATTTTTGTTCATATGTACTAGGTGGATGCAACAGTTAGTTACCCATGCATTTGGATAGTGAGATGGAGCATTTACCATATGGACACTCTTGGATTCATGTTTCTAGAGGTGACCTTCCATTTTCACTTGGTTAATTTTATTTAAACTATTGGTACCTATATTTTTGACTTGCATCTTGCATTTCTAAGTAGTGTTGTTAGGGTCACTTATGTAGATTCATATGCCATTTGTATCTTCAATTGCAAGATGTTTTTTGTTGTTTTCCATTTGATTTGGGTAGTGTCACTGGGGGCACTAATGCAAATTTTTGTCTTCTCGATCTTGATCATCATCTATTTTAGAGGAGGTTCTTTATTTCAATACTATAGTAGTAATTATTTGATAGTTATCTATAGCTTCTTCGTGCTTCAAAAATATTCTTCATGTTCCTATTCTTTTTTGAACATTATTTTGGAGGCTTCTTAGTCCTTCATTCACCTTTCTTTCTTTTGGAGAGGAGATTTTCCCATGAGTTTTTCTCCTTTTCTCTAGTTGTGAGAGATTATATTGTTTGTACATGGGTACCTCATTAGGCCTTGTTTTCCAAGACACATTCATGCATTCTTTGCTTTTTATGCATTCACTTTTTTAGGGTTTTTAACTACTCCCTAAGTTTTCACTTAAGGGGGGTGTTAGATTAATCATTCATTAGCTAATAATTAATTAATGTTTAATTTATTATTAGTCTAATTTCACTTTATACACTTAATCTAAACTTAGGAGTACTTTTTTATTTTATTAGTTTGAGATAATATTAGATCATTTTGTCTTATCACAAGAGATGATGACCCTTGTCATGATCTAATCCATTTATCATTTAGGGTTTTCTCTTATAAATACTCTCATTCATTGTATTATCTCTCTTGATGTCCATTTTGTGAGCTCTTTCTTGTTGAGGAAATATATTTGTTTGCAACTCTCATGCATGGAAGGTGTTTTTGTTTGCTATTTGATCCCACATCTTATGTATTTTTCACAAATATAACAAAATCAAACTTGGGGTCAAGGTTAGTCCTAACAATTATAATTTTCGTTGACCTCATAAAATTGTGATATATTTAGTATGCAAGAATCTATTTACCTCAAGTTATTATCCATCCTTCCTTTAGATTTCTCATGACTCATCTACCAAATAGACAATAAATACTTCTATTACAATACTACAAAAGTAGATACATAAAACTTACTAGTATTTTCCAATAGGTAATACTATTTTAATTAGTTTTACTAAATTATCTATTAGTGATTATATATATTTTTTGATTCATTTAGCAGGGAAGGGCCCTAATCCCATGGTTACATCCAAAAGATAAAAAGGAACCAAACAAAGGTGGGAAACGACACCACTAGAAAGAACCAAAAAACAACAAGAAAAGTGGCGTGCATGCCATCATTCATCATAGTAACCATAGTTCAGCCAATACTAATAAAAAAAAAAAAGTTTGTGCAAGCAAAATTAAAACTACTTAAACCATTAATAAGATCAACAATGTCCTAGGTAATATTAAACCATAATAGTGCTATAATAAAATAGTAGTCCAAGATTTGGAACCAAAAAGACAAACAATGAAAAGTAGTCATATTAAGCAGCAACAAGAAGCCATTACTTGGCCTTCTTCAACAGTTCCCCATATTCACTAATGAGGGAGATGTATTCCCTCCATTCAGGTTCCTTGGTCTCATCCAACATCTTTAACACATCCAACTTCCCCTATTTCTTCAAATTCCTCGCAATTCTAGTTTCTCTAGAAATAGCTCCTAGCATCCCCCTCCTCATCAGTCTATTAGTTATCTTCATAAGTGTAACTAAAGATTTCTCCATGTCATCCACTTGAACCTGCAAAAAGGTCAATCTACTCTTCAAAAATTTAGTGCTAGAGTCATTAGCATTAGTCTCCTGTTGATGGTTAAAATGACACAAACAACATTAAAACATAATATTTCTACTCTATTTCTCCTGAAAGAGAAAGACAAAATGTAGTGGCCTAACTCCCAAGGTCCTGGTAGTTGGTTCTCAATTGTCTGATGTCACTCAATTGGTTCATGCAACTACAATATTCAAGGGGCCTGTGCTGGTAACAAAGGATTCAAGCTATGATTCTCTTTATCAAAATAGTTCTTGTAAATCAATGGGTTTTAAAATAAAAGAAAAAGATAGATCAAAGGGGTAAATCAACAAGTTTGAATTAAATTTATTTAATATCTAGACATATACTTCTAACAATGAATGTTTTCTCAACCGATCACAAAAACCATAGCATGACACAACCCACAGTATAACTGTACCATCGTATACATCTTAGGTGCTTAATTCAATTTCACTATTAGCATATCACAAGTATTTCCAAGATTTCAAAACAACACACATTCATTCATCATCAAAAATATAGATCAACAGACTTCAATAACTTTAATTCAATGACAATTTAACAAGATAATCTTTCAACCTAGTTTCTTCTAATAATTTTCATCACATAAGAAACTATCATGCTTCAGCACAATCACTGGCATTCAGGTGGATTATAACTCATTAACCTTATCAAACAACACAATTTAATGTAAACTCCATATTTCGTAAACCTGCAATTCTATTAACTGTCAAAGATCTAGTACAATGTATCTCTGCAAAACTCTCTAAAATTCTATCTCCTAGCACTAGGTAAGCCAATCCAATTCTCAATTAGCTGACCCTTACAATGTGATACCCATCTGGTATTTATAGAATACAAAAATAAGTTCGAACTTCACTTCTATCTTAGGCTTTCCACCTTTTTAGGAACAATCAACTTTCTTGGAAACTTAGATCAACTTTGATCTTGAGTTCTTACATTATACATTCAGTTTGATCTAACAATAGAAGATAGAAATAGAAGAAAAGAAGTCATGCGCCCTTAAGACTGTCAGTGCTGCATGCATGCAACATGCAAGGAAGAAGATCATCATGCGACATGCAAGGAAGAAGAACATCATGCATGCAAGATTTTATGCATGTGAAGCTGGATCCGCTATCAACTCATCATAACTAGTGAAGACTTGTTGTAGCATATCCATATCTGGCCCATCAATCCAATCATCTTCAAATTTGATGCGATCCAACTCAACTACAGCAAACTCTTTCATACTTTTTACTTTGATCAACTCTCTCCCTGCAGCTTTTATTTCTTCTTTGACTTCTACAAGCCGATCTATCACTAACTCTTCTCCATCATCTTTCTCCTGCATGAGTCCTTGGAATCTTTCATTCCAGTTCTCTCTAACCTGAATCAACGGCATGCCATCTTTAGTCATTACATTCACATCTACAATTATGGCCATAATCAATCCAACTCTTCTAACTGCTCAGTTAAATTATTAACTGCTTCCTGAATTTCATCCTTATGCTTGCTCAAAAAGCCAATCCTAAACTTAAGTATGCAAGAAGTCTTTTCTACAAAATCTTTGTTATCATCTTCGAGTATAGATTCTTCTAGAAGAGTAGTTAGAGGCAATGTATTTATCTTCTCTAACTTTTCAATATACTCCTTATACTCTTCTTCTAGTTTTTCGGATGCCTCAATGTATTAATGCATCTCTTTTATTACTCCTTCTGCTTCTTTGTAAGTTTCAAACCCTTTTTTCAAAACCTCACCTACCTCCCAGTTCACTTTGTCTATCCATTTGTCAACCATCTCCGCCTTACCTTTAACTTGCACCAAATCATCAACCTCCTTTTTGCTTAGCAAAACAGGAGTCTCAAGTGCTACAACCTGTTGTGACCTTGGAGAGGAGACACTCTTCAAGAATGAATGTAACTGATCCAATTGAGCCTTAAGCTCATCTTTCTTTTGTTTGTCCTTGATCATTCTTGATTTAGTCATTGAAGCCACCACATCAATCAGATTCATTTGTTGATTTCTAGTGGGTCTTTCCAAATTAACTATACTCAATTGATAGTTTGTGAGCTGCATATCCCCTACCTCCTTTTCAATCGTAGGCACGACACATTCAACAACTATCTCCCCTTTATCTGTGAGTCTGGTAGAATGCAAAACTTTAGCCCTCTTCTTAGGCCTTTCCTGTTCAATCTCCTTCATCATGTCCTCCCAATTAAGAGGTTGAGGAGATGTTCTAGCTCTCTTCTGCAAATATAATTTCAACCATGTAGGAGCACTAGGAGCAGTCATCATCATGGAAGAAGAAGCAACAACTATAGAGGATGGTTGAACATTTACCTCAGGTTGAGAATCAACCTTTGTTTTCTATTGTTGTTCCTGCAGCACATGCATTTGCACCAACTTCTCAGCCTCTTCTCTATCTCTTTGTTCTTGCACTTTCTTGTCTTCTTCTTCTTTTCTCAATCTCTCCTCTTCCATCTGATCCTTCTCCAACTTCTCTTTTTCTAAGGCCTCCTTTTCCAGCCATTCTGCCTCCAAAGCTTTAAGTTTTGCAGCTTCGACCTCGTCTTCCTTTTGCTTCCTGATTAGCTCTTCGACCTCTTTTTCTTCTCTTATCCTTTTTGATTCTTCCTTTTCTATTCTTTCCATTTCTAAGGCTATGAGTTTCTCTGCCTTTTCCCTTTCTTCTTTAGCTTGCTATTTCTTTATTAACTCTTTAGCATCTCTCTCCTTTCTTAGAGCTTCAGCTTCTTGTTCTTTCTGTCGAGTTTCCTCTGCAAGCTTTAGTCTAGCAACCAGGGCTTCCTTTTCCCTTCGATTTCTTGCTTTCTCCTCCTCGAGATCATGGATCTTCTGTATCAGTTCCAACTTGTCATTTTCTGCCTTGACCTTGATCTCATGCTCTCGTAGCCTCATTTGCTCCTCCATTTCATCAGCTGCTATCCTTGTTTCAACTTCTTTTACCTTTGATTGCTACTATTGAAGTAAAGCATCAGCTTGTAACTTTGCCTCCATTTCCTTTTGTTTCTCGGCAGCAGCCCTTGCATTAGATTCTCTGGTAGCATCTTCAAATTATTTACATTGTTCTTCCTGTGTAAGAATCTACTCAATAGTATGATCTAGAGGCACGTTTTCTTGCAAGTCCTTCTCTGACAGAGTTTCATCCGAGTCTATCTCAATTTCTACCAATTCTTCCTCCACTTCTTTTCCTTTAGTAGCTTCATCCATGGCATAAAGTACTCGTTGATCTTCTTTACTTTTCTTTCTTGTGAGTGGGGCTTGTGCAGATGACTCACCCAATGCGGGCGTAGGAACAACAGATTCAATTGGAACATCTCCCTCTGGTGTCTCTTCTTCTTCATCGACCACCTCAAGTTCTATTTCTTCAACATCAGGAGGAAAGAATTCTAATGGTTCCTTGGAAGGTGCCTTTCTTTTAATCCTCTTGTACCCTTTACCTTTCTTGAGGATTGGTCCATAAGGAGCTTGAGTTCTCATCATCAACCATTGCACACTTCTATCCAAGACTGTTCTTCCAATTTTCTTAATATCAATCGTTTCTTCCTCATTCCAGTCTATTGGATCTAAGCTTTTAGTGCCAATATTCAAAGCTTCATATGAGGGATCTAATACAATTCCATCATCCACAAAAGTGTCAGGAATATTTTCTTTAATACCAAGTTCTGACATGAGTGAGACTGATAATCTCTCATAATTCTTCTTCCTTAAGTCATACTCATCCTGCCGATCACACCAAAAATTCCTCTAACAAATTAAAATGTCTAGTAAACACTGAAGGTAATAAAGCATACATCTTCTTCTTTGGATCAAAATATTTACGAGCTATATACAATCCCAATTTCAATTGTATCAATTCATTACAAACCACCTTTGCTCCCTTCAAATGTTGACAATTGTATTCACCCAGTGTCATAGGAAATTTATGGCATCCTATCTTGTGCTTCATTCCAAATCTAGCATTAACTCCAATGGCTTGATATACAAATTCCATAAGCACTATTCTATTGCTGCAACATCTTGGAAGTAAATGGGGATGACCCTCAAAACCAAACAATCTGAAGTATGTAAATTTGGGGTATTGGATATACCAACTTCCCCATTCAGAAATGAATGCCATAGCTTCTTGACTTAACCTGTATCCTGCATCTCCACTCAACTGGTTGATATCCACATATAAAAATGCATCATTGACTCTTCTTAAGTGAGTCTCAGCAACCTGAAGAGATAATTAATCATAGTGTTCCCATACCTTCCTTTGTCCATCCAAGAGTCCCATTATACCTACTCTGTTTAATCCTGGGAAAATCCCCAATCTCGCTGCAACATAGACCACATATGAAGTCATGAAGAAAGATTTGGTCTGTCTAACCCTTGTGAGCTAATCATGTATAGCATCAGAAACAATCATTGACCAATCAAACTGGTAATCACCCTGAAAGATTACTTGAACAAAATGAAACATCCATTCCTTGAAGTGGAAGGCATCCCTCTTTCCAAACACTCTGGACAACATCAATATCAAATCAGATATCTCCTTCTTGAAATTTTCCCTCTTTGGCTGGTCTGCAAGCTTGCTAAAGACTTCTTCTCAGTGCTTAAGCATCTTTTGTTTAAATGAGACTTGTTGGAGTCCTTATGCTTATTGTATTTCTCCAATGCTTCTGCCTCAGTTAGCTGCACCAAATTCTTGGGATCAGGAACATTAAATATGCTTTGGAACATCTACGGAGTAAGATCTATAATCACATTATTCTATGAATCCATGCATAATCTTTTAGCTGGATTATAAGTATTGGCCATTGTAAATATCAACTCCGGACACTGAACTGATAAAGGAAACACAGTGATATGTGCAAGACCAGAGTCGACAATCCTTTGTGTTCTCCTTGTCAAGTTTGCTCTTTCTGCAAAGGTCTCTTCATGTAATTCTTCAAAGCTATACTGGCCTAGATTAGTATTTGTGATATCTAACTGGTCTGATTCCACCTTGCTCACTTTCACCACCAGATTCCTATGATCATACCTCAATGTATAAGGTAACTCTTCTGGTTTCACCTTCTTGATTTTCAGTGCTGCCTTTGATGTTCCAGTTGGTTGATTCCTTCGAGCAGCCTCTCCTAACGTTACTGACATCTCTCAAATCTCCTGCAAGCAAACCTCTAATTAGATCTTGAAATAAATCATCAAAAAACATGCTTTAAAAACATATGTATTACACATACATCGGAGTCGGAACCAGACAGAAGCACAAAAAAAACTCTCTTTCAAAAAACTAGTGGACTCGGAGCCAAAACTGATATAGGAACTTCACCTAATAACAAACGGGCTCAGAGTCAGAGTTGAGGAGGTTATCAAAACCGGGATTGGAACAAAAATTGGATTTGGTTTTCTTTGAATTTTACTTTTCATATTCTATTTCCATTTCGCCTCCGCCTCCGATTTGGTCATTGTTATTTTGAAGAAAAGACTTCCCACTCTATGCGGAGCCGGACATGGGATAAAAATGGAATTGATAACCTTCGCAAACAAAATTCTTAATTTCAAGATCAATTCCGATCCTGCCTCCGCCAATTATCACATACTTCAAGGAAACCTTTTAGAACTCGGAATTGGAAATGAGATAGAAATGGAATTGATAACTTTTGTAAACAAAATTGTCAAGTTCAAGATCAGTTCTGATTCCGCCTCCGCCTATGCTAATCATGACATCATCAAATTCATTCATTTTCAACATAACTTCATGATTAAAACCTAGGTCGCTATAAAATGGCAAAGGAGCTTAAAAACTCTACCCTCATATGACCGTGGGGAACAATTGTATTTTAGAACCATTTATTTAAATCTTATTTAAAGTAATTGCAGAGACCAACAAAACGCTAATCTAGCAAACCTAATAAAACTAGGGCACGGGTTTATAACCCTGCCATTCTACCAAACGACGAAACCCTAATTTAAACAATAAATCTAATCTACTTCACTGTAAATTCTTAATCTAACTCATGCCATTAAAAACCTTTAATCTAATCTAATCTACTGCAAATCAAAATATGACACGACACAATCACGATTAAGACGTGAAAGTGACAATGCCCTAAAATAGAAAGAAACGACACAATAAAACAAGACAACAAAGATTTAAAGCAAAACAAACAAGCCGAAACAAGAACCTGCTCATTCAATCACATCGATGATCATAAAATTGCTTTAAAACACAATGATTGAACACGCGAGCAGATATAAAGCAAAACAAAACGAACACAACAAAGATAAAAGACCTACCTCAAACGTAAACAAAGCCAAGCCAACTTTTTGAATCAATTCGCACACAATATCCCTTCTCTATCTCGATCAATTTGGTCAAACAAATTCTGCTATTGCTCTTCGCGCTCTCAGACTTGTGATAATAATAATAATGATCGGCTTTAACCCTTAATAAAGAAAAATATTTGAATTTCTACCTAGACCGGCAACCACCATTAATGCATTAAAATGTAGTAAAGGCGGAGTTGAAACTATAAGAGAACGAACATTGGTCTGTAGTGCAACTTCAGCCAAAAAGTCAACGACAAAAATTGGCGGGGGCGGAACTAAAATGGAAACAGGATCTTAAAATCATAAAATTTCCAAACCTTATTCCCATTCCGACTCCGCGTCCGACAACTAAAAACAACACAAAAACAAAAAGTTAAGTAAAAGACCAACCTAATAAAACAAAACACAAAAATCGAGACAAAACAAACATTAAAAAGTAGCGGAGGCGGGATCGGAATTGAATTTGATTTGGCAAATTTTGATAACAACCATCCCAATTCCCACTCCGGCTCCGCTTCCGCCAAAGACCAAAAAACAAAGGCAAAGAAAAGACCATTGGGATAGAACCAAAAACAAGCCTGAAAAGAACTTTGAAAACCCGATTCAGTTCCGGTTTCGATTCTGATAGTGAAACCAAAGAAAAACAAAGTATTGGCAAAAGTAGACTCCAAACTTTGTTTCAAAAACAACTACGTACAAAAAAACACAAAGGGGGAACCATTTTGACCAAGGCAAAAGATGGGGGGTTATGCAAGGCATAACAAATGGCGACTCGGCTGGGAAAATGGTTTACTTATTTTCAAAATACCCAAAGAAAATTTTAGTCACCCAAAACTACTTGGCTTATAAACACCTTACCATGAATGAGATTAGATATTTGTAGGATAATCTTGAGTTTGAATCTCAGATGTTATGTGCTCATGAGTTATTTCTGAATCTGAGTGTGTGCCTATATTGTGCATCATTCTTTGTAGATACTTTCTCTGCTTGTAAACAACTATACCTAAGTTTCAAGCTACATAAGTTGAGTCCTTTAACTATCGTGCAATAAAATCCTGGGTATTGCTCCGCTGCTAGACAGGTGTCCATAGCACCGACGAAGATACCTCTAGTCCTCTCAAAGCATTGCTCTACTGCCAGACAGACATCTATAGCCCCGATAAAGATACTTGGTTACCCTCTTGATATTGAGCTTGCTTTTCTTTCTTTCTTTCTCTTTTTTTTATTTTTTTAATGGATGGAAATTCTTTTATGCATCTCTCAATACTCAGATTCAATGAATCTAAAATGTGGGTTGAGTACTACAATGGATTTCATGATAGTTTTGGAATCTGATTTTTCACTTGAAACATAGATAGAGTCATTCTAAAACAAATAGGTAACTACTCATGCGGATGTTTTTCTAATTTGGTGACAGATCTTTGATCACAATTCATAAGATATTCACATTTACATCTTCCATCCTCAATAATTTTTCCAACCCAAACTAGAATGATCATAAAACATAAGTTTTAGAATGAAATCCTTTTCAATGATTATAATGAGAATACCTAAACTAATTTCTCTCCTAGTACCAATAGTATACTTTGAATAACAACCCCCTAACTTGAGATGAGCAAAATAAGAATCCCCAACGAAACAAGACAAAACAAAACAAAACAAACAAAAACAAAGAAAGAAAAACTAAAAACTAAAAAACTAAAAATGAAAACTTAATTACATATGATACAATATAGTACATTAGACTTTCTATGCACCAAAATAGTGTTTGAGAAACTAACCATTAACTGGTAATGGAACAGACTCTCCTGTTAATGTACTCAAATGAAAGGCATTCTCCCCTAAGATTTCAGTGATTTGGTAGGGACCTAACCAAAGTCTATCGAATTTTTGATGGTCTCCCTTCCTTTCTCTAGCCTTATCCCATAATAGCACAAGGTCTGATATTCTAAAAGCTTTCACTTTGGCTCTTTTGTCAAACCAGCACTTGACAACAACCTGATGTTTAGAGAATTGCTGCAAATCAGCATCTCTTTGTTCTTCCATGTTCAATAAGTTAAGCAGTCTAACCTCAATCCTATCATCCCTATTATAAAACTCCTGCATAAATTTTAGAACAGGTATTTGTAAATGTATGGGGAAGATTGGATCCTGGCCATAAACTAGCTTAAAGAGTGAATTCCTTAGGGCTGCTTTAATTCTGGTTCGATCTGCCCATAAAGTAAATCTCAGCTGGGTATGCCAGTCCCTAGGGTTACTTGCTAACAACTTTTTTTATTACTTCCAATAAATTCTTATTTGTGGACTCGGCCAATCCATTCCCCTGAGGGTAATAATTGGAAGAATATTTTAATACAATCTTATGCTAATAAGCCCATGAAAAAAATTCAGCAGAAGAAAAAGCAGGGCCGTTATCACATACCAGAGCAAATGGAACTCCAAACCTGGTTGTGATGTTCTCTGTCAGAAACTTAATAACCACCTTTGTGGTACTATTCTTGCAAGGCAAAGCCTCCATCCAACATGTGCAATAATCCGTCGTAGTCAAGATGAATTTGTGACCTGCAGAAGAATTTGGATTAATCACTCCTACAAAATTAAGTGGCCATTGGAAAAATGGCCTTACCTCATAAACCGATTGTAGGGGCATCGCAGGATTTCTTTCTCTTGATGCAGAAGTTTGACATACATGACAAGTCCTGCAATGTTGATGCACATCCTTAAACACGTAAGGTCAATAGTAACCTGACCTTAAAATCTGATGAGCCAACACATCAACAGATCCATGTCCTGTTCCATGCCTACCATGAAATTCACTTATAGCATGTTTAGCTTCTTGCTGATCCAGACAACACAAGTAGATTCCTTGGAAATTCTTCCTATAGATTGATCCTCCTTTAAGCATATAATGGGTGCTTTTCATCCTTAGTGCTCTTCTTTGAGTTGCATTCATCCCTTCTGGACACTTGTTGTTGAGGAGGAAAAAGACTAAGTCTGTATACCAGGGATCTTTTGTGAATGACTGAACAGTGTATTGTTGACAAGTTATACTTCTGTCCACTTCAGCCATCGCTTTTGACAAACCTTGACCTCTTACAAGCTTCATTGGGTGAATATCCAAGTCAAATTCTTGTAAAATGGCCATACATTTCCCTCTTCTTTCTCCTAGTTCACTTTGCATGAAGAGGGACTTTACAGCTAAATCTGGGACTATAGCCATCACTTGACTTTGGATTATGTAGTGTCTGAATTTTTTCACTGCTCACACCAATGCAAAAGCCTATTTTTCTATTGATGAATATCTTACCTCTGCATTCTTAAATGGAGAGCTCATAAAAGCAATAGGCCTCTCCTCATTCTCTTCTCTTCTCTGTGTCAAGACTGCTGCACATGAATGTTCAGAAGAAAAAGAATAGATGTAAAAAGGTTTTAGATAATTTGGGCTTGTTAAAATAGGTGCCTCAGATATAGCTTGTTTAATTTCCATGAAAGCAGATTTAGCCTCTTCACTCCATTCAATCTTCGCATCCTTCTTCATCATTTCATTAAGTGGTTTAACAATTTCTGCAAACCCTGTTATAAACTTCCTCACAAAATTAACCCTTCCAAAGAAAGATCTCATCTCTTTCTTACTTCTTGGCCTTGTCAACTCCAAAATGGCTTCTACTTGATCAGGATCTATGGAAATTCCCTCCTTTGATATAATGTGACCCAAAAGCTTCACTTTAGAAACTCCAAATACACATTTCTTTGGATTGAGAGAAACACCATAACTAATACATTTCTTTAGTACTTTCTCTAAATTAGCATCATGATCTTCTCTACTCTTAGAGAAGATGGTCAGATCATCAACATAGATGATTATACACTTTTCTATCAGGTCTTTAAACGCTACATCCATCGCTCTTTGAAAAGTAGCCCCAACATTAATTAGACCAAATGGCATCCTCCTGTAGGCAAATGTGCCCCACTTTGTAGTGAAAGCAGTTTTCATCCTATCCTCATGATTTACCAGTACTTGATTGTATCTTGAATATCCATCCAAGAAAGACATCATTTGAGATCCATTAAATTTTTGCAATACTTCATCAAAAGAAGGTAATGGATAATTGTCCTTCTCAGAGGCTTTGTTTAAATTTCTGAAATCCACACATAACCTAATTTCCCCATTCTTCTTCCTCACAGGAACTAGATTAGCCACCCAGGTAGAGTGTCTAACTGGAAAAATTATTCTTGTAGCCAAAAACTTCTGTACTTCTCTCTGGATCAGAGGCTCGATTAATGCATTGACTGGGCGTTGCTTTTGGCGAAATGGCTTGGCTTCTGGCTTAAGAAGAATCGTATGTGTGATGAAAGATGTGTCAAAAGTTTTCAAATCATCATAGCTCCAAGCAATTGCTTCAATATTTTGCTTCAAAACTTTGATTATCTCATCCTTTATTACCCGAGGACAAGTATTTCCTATAAAAACATTCCTTTCTATCCCTGAGTGAGTCAAATTAATGGATTCATACTTACCTCCCTCACTCTTTGTAGGAATTCTCTGATAAGCTCGTGGATCCGAATCAAATATCCTCTCCAATGCTATCATCTCTTTTGGAATGTTATTGCTCTTTAAATCCATTATCCCTTCTGGATTGTCACTTTCTGAATTGTCAATTCCTGGATTCCAGTCTCCTTGATCCCTGTCAACATCATCAATTATCTGTCCTTGAAATACATCAGAACTCTCCAAAAAGGCCAAAAGATGTTGATCGTCATTAAACACCTGAAAGTGTCTAACATTGTCAGGAATTGCAGGAACTGAAATCAACTCCACAAAAAACCTCTTCAGATTTGAATCCTGCATCAACTCTAATGTACTTGCTGCAACGACAAAAGCATCTGCTATTTGATTTGCTTCCCTTGGAATAAGTGTAATCCTAAAGGCATCAAAATATTCTATTAAATTCCAAACCCTATTCCTATAAGCAACCAATCTTTTATTATGGCAAGTGTATTGGCTACGTACCTGTTTCACAATTACCTCAGAGTCTCCCATCACTATAAGAGCAGTTACTTTCTTCTTATGAGCAAACATAAGTCCTCTTGCAAGTGCCTCATACTCAGCCACATTGTTAGTGCAACCAAACTGCAATCTGTAAGAAGCAAAATAAGTTTTCCCTTTCGAGTGGGTTAGTTCAATTCCAGCTCCACTTCTTACTTTAGATTTAGAACCATCAAATTTAAGAGTCCATAACTGGTCTTTTGCTAGGAGCTCTTTCTTTTTAGAAACTATAGGGATTTTGCCACTTGTGACATGTGGTGACTCGGACTTTTGCTGTTTATCAGAATTCATGTTGAGAAGAAGCTCAGTTAACGATTTTCCTAGTTCCTTAATTTGTTTAACAACTACCTCCTGAGTGATTTCTTGGGCTGAGTCAGGATCTAACTCATCTTCTATTAATTCCTTTGGTATTGGCAAAGCATCTAGAATAGGGGTATTAAAATGAAACTAAGATACTTCCACTTCCTCTTTTTGATCTGAAAACCCTAAGACCTAAGTCTGTTCTACTGGTAAAGAAACCTCTTCTGGACAAAGACTAACCCGTGTAAGAATAGTTGCATCCTTAGCTTGGAAAGAGAACTCATTGATGGGAGTCTCAGTTACCTCTTGAGATTCTTGCTTGGGTAGATCTACATGCCTTAGAATATCTATGCATGACTGACATGTCAACTCCAAATGGTTATGATAGTGTATTATACACCAATTAGGAAGCAATAGATTACTCAAATCAATTTCCGTTCCTAGAACCATCCTATCTTGTTGCATTTTCCTTATTAGAACTTGCTGGTTGATGTGAATCATCGAATCTGTGTGGTCTAAGGATAGTGTATCCTCAAAACTAACTATAGAGAAAGTAAGGACTTCCTCCTGCTTGTAAACACCCATCTCAGTCTCAAAGAATGCTACTTCATTTGGAGTATCATACTCTGTAATCATGTGTTTGAGCCTAGGTTCACTTTCAATTCTTATCTAAGTGGCAACCCCTTTCCATGGTAACCACATGTGTGAGAAGTCCAAGGACAGATATCCACTTAAGCTTTTCATTAGCTCTCAACTTAAAAGCATCCCATATGTTTCTGGGATGTCAACAACTTGAATATCTATATAGGTCTGGATCCTTGGGTCTAATCCAACCTGCACATGCATGGTCTTCAACTCACCTACAACATTAACTTCAGTTTTATCCAATTGAATCACCTTTTTATTGGTTGGAATAGGACTCAATCCTAAATTTTTACAAATTGAAAAAGGCATGACATTCCCTGATGCTCCAGAATCTAATAAGCAATTGTGTAGATTCTTTCCAAAGATCCTCAAACTTAGCAAGAAAGGTGGGGTACTGGTCTTACCTTTATACATAGCAGCATTTGTCTCCTTTGCGGGAGTCACTTTACCTTTCCCTTTCAAGCGATCTGTTTCTTCCAAAGCTTTTAATACCACCTCCCTTTGAGCTGGGCACCACTTCATGATATCAAAAAAAGATAGTGATGTCTTCTGCCTTTGCAATTCTGCAACAAAATCAAACTCTGAATAATTCCTAAATTGATATTTAGGAAAAGAAGGCTGATTACCTCTATTCTGAGTATCAGAAGGTCCCTTTGGTGGGGGTGGATTGTTATCTGCATTCTGATTTGGTGGAACCATGTTGTTAGGGGGTGTAGATGTAGTGAATGGCCCTTTATTCTGGTTCCTCAAAAAATGACCACCCTTAGATTGGAAATCTTGAGCATCATAGACATCTTCTTCCGACTCATTATCCCCTTGCATAGGGAATTGATACTTTTCTTCAATGGTTTCATAAGTCATGGCGGTGCTGGCCGGCCCATTGCCTTGATTAGAATTTCTTGCTTGAGGATGGGCATCAGCCTGTGCAATTTTCACCATCTTCTCCATTTTTGGGCAATTGACCTCAGAATGAGCTGCTGTATCATGCAACCTACACCAATTTGTCATAAAATTTAAATAACAACATTAGCGGTATTTGATCTCTCTTCACCTGCTTGATAATTATGGGAAACTCCTCCATTGTTAGGTCCAGTGTTCCACTGCCTATTGTTGTTGTTGTTGTTGTTGTTATTGAATCTCTTATTGTATCCTTTGTTTTGATTTTGGTAATTCTGGTTTGAGTAGTTTTGATTCTGGAAGTTCCTATTGGTGTTCTGATTAGAGTAATTGCCTTGATAGTTGTAACCTCCCTGATTGTTGTAATTCTGGTTTTGATTATTGGGAGGGTTTTGTCTGAGCTGTGCCATGTCATTTGGCATCCGAGAGAGTCTTTTTGAGTCTCTACTTCACTTGTAAGTTGAACAGTTTGATCATTCTGCACATTTTGAACTATGGCTGGGGAATGGACATGGGTTGGTCCTCCCCCTTATTGTGATTGATTTTGAGGTTGATGTTGAGGTTGCTATTGTGGGGACTGATGTGGGGAATCATGCATGCTATTTCCAAAGAAGGGCACCGTTGGTGGAGCTTGCAACTCAGATACAGGTCCATAATGGGAATAAGATGTCCCTAAGACAGTGTTGTATAATGGTGGATTAGGCATCTGATAATTCATTGGAGGAAAAGGTACTCCCAACCCTCTAGGTTGCAGATTTGTCTGCTGTTGCAATTTGATAGCCAAATGATAAATCTTAGATAGTGAGTCAATCTCATCAGGTTGATAAGTTCTTTGTAAGAACAAACCAATCAAAGGATCAACAGCTCTTAGATATGCCTGTATGGCCATGACTTTCGGCACTAGGTAAGGCTCTTGTAGCCTACGATACATTCTATGGAACCTAGTGTTGAACAAGGGCAATGGTTCATGATGCTCCTTTCTAATAGTTGCAAATTGGTGATATAATATTGTAGGGTCTACATAAACCCTGAATTGATTAATGAAAGCATTCTCTAAATCTATCCAATCCAGAATGGATCCTTGGGGCAGATTTAGGTACCAATTATATGCCATATCTCCTAAACAGTAAGGAAATAGTCTACATACCACATCTTGATGACCAACTTGAGCTCATGTGCAGGCATCTTTGAATGCTTGTATATGTTCCTATGCACTTCTTGATTCTTCATGCATGTATTTCGGATAGAACTTCTTTGTTTTCTTTGGTAAATCATAGAATCCGCTTGGAATAGTCCCTAACGGGGAGGGATTACCCATAAAATAAGTCATTGGTGGGATTGGTTGGGCAGGTGGTGGTGACAAAGGCCTACTTGGTGGTGGTGTGGATGGAATCGGTGGAAATCCTGGTGGAGTAAGCGGTGGTGGTAATGTAGGTATTTCTACCCTACGAGCATGAGGTCTTGATCTAACCGGGGTTTGAAGTTCATCGAATAGTTCATGATTAGTAGAGGATCTAAGAACCCTCTCATATCCCTCTGGCGAAAAAGATCTTCGGTGAGCCAGCTTGTCCTTTTAGGCCCTCCTTCTAGCGCCAATTTCTGTTGATGGTTAAAATGACACAAACAACATTAAAACATAATATTTCTACTCTATTTCTCCTGAAAGAGAAAGACAACATGTAGTGGCCTAACTCCCAAGGTCCTGGTAGTTGGTTCTCAACTGTCTGATGTCACTCAATTGGTTCATGCAACTGTAATATTCAAGGGGCCTGCGCTGGTAACAAAGGATTCAAGCTATGATTCTCTTTATCAAAATAGTTCTTGTAAATCAATGGGTTTTAAAATAAAAGAAAAAGATAGATCAAAGGGGTAAATCAACAAGTATGAATTAAATTTATTTAATATCTAGATATATACTTCTAACAATGAATGTTTTCTCAACCGATCACAAAAACCATAGCATGACACAACCCACATTATAACTGTACCATCGTATACATCTTAGGTGCTTAATTCAATTCCACTATTAGCATATCACAAGTATTTCCAAGATTTCAAAACAACACACATTCATTCATCATCAAAACTATAGATCAACAGACTTCAATAACTTTAATTCAATGACAATTTAACAAGATAATCTTTAAACCTGGTTTCTTCTAATGACTTTCATCACATAAAAAACTATCATGGTTCAGCACAATCACTGGCATTCAGGTGGATTATAACTCATTAACCTTATCAAACAACACAATTTAATGTAAACTCCATATTTCGTAAACCTGCAATTCTATTAACTGTCAAAGATCTAGTACAATGTATCTCTACAAAACTCTCTAAAATTCTATCTCCTAGCACTAGGTAAGCCAATCCAATTCTCAATTAGCTGACCCTTACAATGTGATACCCATCTAGTATTTATAGAATACAAAAAGAAGTTCGAACTTCACTTCTATCTTAGGCTTTCCACCTTTTTAGGAACAATCAACTTTTTTGGAAACTCAGATCAACTTTGATCTTGAGTTCTTACATTATACATTCAGTTTGATCTAACAATAGAAGATAGAAATAGAGGAAAAGAAGTCATGCGCCCTTAAGACTGTCAGTGTTGCATGCATGCAACATGCAAGGAAGAAGATCATCATGTGACATGCAAGGAAGAAGAACATCATGCATGCAAGATTTTATGCATGTGAAGCTGGATCCGCTATCAACTCATCATAACTAGTGAAGACTTGTTGTAGCATATCCATATCTGGCCCATCAATCTAATCATCTTCAAATTTGATGCGATCCAACTCAACTGTAGCAAACTCTTTCATACTTTTTACTTTGATCAACTCTCTCCTTGCAACTTTTATTTCTTCTTTGACTTCTACAAGCCGATCTATCACTAACTCTTCTCCATCATATTTCTCCTGCATGAGTCCTTGGAATCTTTCATTCCATTTTTCTCTAACCTGACTCAACGACATGCCATCTTTAGTCATTAAATTCACATCTACAATTATGGCCATAATCGATCCAACTCTTCTAACTGCTCAGTTAAATTATTAACTGCTTCCTGAATTTCATCCTTATGCTTGCTCAAAAAGCCAGTCCTAAACTTAAGTATGCGAGAAGTCTTTTCTACAAAATCTTTGTTATCATCTTCGAGTATAGATTCTTCTAGAAGAGTAGTTAGAGGCAATGTATTTATCTTCTCTAACTTTTCAATATACTCCTTATACTCTTCTTCTAGTTTTTCGGATGCCTCAATGTATTGATGCATCTCTTTTATTACTCCTTCTACTTCTTTGTAAGTTTCAAACCCTTTTTCCAAAACCTCACCTACCTCTCGGTTCACTTTGTCTATCCATTTGTCAACCATCTCTGCCTTACCTTTAACCTGCAACAAATTATCAACCTCCTTTTTGCTTAGCAAAACAGGAGTCTCAATTGCTACAACCTGTTGTGACCTTGGAGATGAGACACTCTTCAAGAATGAATGTAACTGATCCAATTGAGACTTAAACTCATCTTTATTTTGTTTGTCCTTGATCATTCTTGATTTAGTCGTTGAAGCCACCACATCAATCAGATTCATTTGTTGATTTCTAGTGGGTCTTCCCAAATTAACCATACTCAATTGATAGTCTGTGAACTGCATATCCCCTACCTCCTTTTTAGTCATAGGCACGACACATTCAACAACTATCTCCCCTTTATCTATGAGTCTGGTAGAATGCAAAACTTTAGCCCTCTTCTTAGGCCTTTCTTGTTCAATCTCCTTCATCATGTCCTCTCAATTAAGAGGTTGAGGAGGTGTTCTATCTCTCTTCTGCAAATCTAATTTCAACTATGTAGGAGCACTAGGAGCAGTCATCATCATGGAAGAAGAAGCAACAACTATAGAGGATGGTTGAACATTTACCTCAGGTTGAGAATCAACCTTTGTTTTCTCTTGTTGTTCTTGTAGCACATGCATCTGCACCAACTTCTCAGCCTCTTCTCTATCTCTTTGTTCATGCACTTTCTTGTCTTCTTCTTTTCTCAATCTCTCCTCTTCCATCTGATCCTTCTCCAACTTCTCTTTTTCTAAGGCCTCCTTTTCCAACCGTTCTGCCTCCAAAGCTTTAAGTTTTGCAGCTTCGGTCTCTTCTTCCTTTTGCTTCCTGATTAGCTCTTCAGCCTCTTTTTCTTCCTTTATCCTTTCTGATTCTTCCTTTTCTATTCTTTCCATTTATAAGGCTATGAGTTTCTCTGCCTTTTCCCTTTCTTCTTCAGCTTGCTGTTTCTTTATTAACTCTTCAACATCTCTCTTCTTTCTTAGAGCTTCAACTTCTTGTTCTTTCTGTCGAGTTTCCTCTGCAAGCTTCAATCTAGCAACCAGGGCTTTTTTTTCCCTTCGGTTTCTTGCTTTCTCCTCCTCGAGATCATGGATCTTTTGTATCAGTTCCATCTTGTCATTTTCTGCCTTGACCTTGATCTCATGCTCTCGTAGCCTCATTTTCTCCTACATTTCATCAGCTGCTGTCCTTGTTTCAACTTCTTTTACCTTTGATTGTTGTTGTTGAAGTAAAGCATCAGCTTGTAACTTTGCCTCCATTTCCTTTTGTTTCTCCATAGCAGCCCTTGCATCAGATTCTTTGGTAGCATCTTCAAATTGTTTCCATTGTTCTTCCTGTGTAAGAATCTGCTCAATAGTATGATCTAGAGGCACATTTTCTTGCAAGTCCTTCTCTGACAGAGTTTCATCCGAGTCTGTCTCAATTTCTACCAATTCTTCCTCCACTTCTTTTCCTTTAGTAGCTTCAACCATGGCATAAAGTACTCCTTGAACTTCTTTACTTTTCTTTCTTGTGAGTAGGGCTTGTGCAAATGACTCACCCAATGTGGGCGTAGGAACAACAGATTCATTTGGAACATCTCCCTCTGGTGTCTCTTCTTCTTCATCGACCACCTCAAGTTCTACTTCTTCAACATCAGGAGGAAAGAATTCTAATGGTTCCTTGGAAAGTGCCTTTCTTTTAATCCTCTTGTACCCTTTACCTTTCTTGAGGATTGGTCCGTAAGGAGCTTGAGTTCTCATCATCAACCATTGCACACTTCTATCCAAGACTGTTCTTCCAATTTTCTTAATATCAATCTTTTCTTCCTCATTCCAGTCTATTGGATCTAAGCTTTTAGTGCCAATATTCAAAGCTTCATATGAGGGATCTAATACAATTCCATCATCCACAAAAGTGTTAGGAATATTTTCTTTAATACCAAGTTTTGACATGAGTGAGACTGATAATCTCTCATAATTCTTCTTCCTCAAGTCATACTCATCCTGCCGATCACACCAAAAATTCCTCTAACAAATTAAAATGTCTAATAAACACTGAAGGTAATAAAGCATACATCTTCTTTGGATCAAAATATTTACGAGTTGTATAGAATCCCAATTTCAATTGTATCAATTCATTACAAACCACCTTTGCTCCCTTCAAATGTTGACAATTGTATTCACCCAGTGTCATAGGAAATTTATGGCATCCTGTCTTGTGCTTCATTCCAAATCTAAAATTAACTCCAATGGCTTGATATCAAATTCCATAAGCACTATTCTATTGCTGTAGCATCTTGGAAGTAAATGGGGATGATCCTCAAAACCAAACAATCTGAAGTATGTAAATTTGGGGTATTGGATATACCAACTTCCCCATTCAGAAATGAATGCCATAGCTTCTTGACTTAACCTGTATCCTGCATCTCCACTCAACTGGTTGATATCCACATATAAAAATGCATCATTGACTATTCTGAAGTGAGTCTCAACAATCTAAAGAGATAATTGATCATAGTGTTCCCATACCTTCTTTTGTCCATGTAAGACTCCCATTATACCTACTCTGTTTAATCCTGGGAAAATCCCCAATCTCGTTGCAACAGAGACCACATATGAAGTCATGAAGAAAGATTTGGTCTGTCTAACCCTTGTGAGCTAATCATGTATAGCATCAAAAAAAATCATTGACCAATCAAACTGGTAATCACCCTGAAAGATTACTTGAATAAAATGAAACCTCCATTCCTTGAAGTGGAAGGCATCCCTCTTTCCAAACACTCTGGACAACATCAATATCAAATCAGATATCTCCTTCTTGAAATCTACCCTCTTTGGCTGGTCTGCAAGCTTGCTTAAAGACTTCTTCTTGGCACTTAACCATCTTTTGTTTAAATGAGACTTGTTGGAGTCCTTATGCTTACTGTATTTCTCCAATGCTTCTGCCTCAGTTAGTTGCACCAAATTCTTGGGATCAGGAACATTAAATATGCTTTGGAACATCTGCGGAGTAAGATCTATAATCACATTATTCTATGAATCCATGCATAATCTTGTAGCTGGATTATAAGTACTGGCCACTGTAAATATCAACTCCAGACACTGAACTGATAAAGGAAACACAGTGATATGTGCAAGATCGGAGTCAACAATCCTTTGTGTTCTCCTTGTCAAGTTTTCTCTTTCTGCAAAGGTCTCTTTATGTAATTCTTCAAAGCTATACTAGCCCAGATTAGTATCTGTGATATTTGACCAGTCTAATTCCACCTTTCTCACTTTCACCATCTGATTCCTATGATCATACCTCAATGTATAAGGTAAGTATTTTGGTTTCACCTTCTTGATTTTCGGTGTTGCCTATGATTTTTCAGCTAGTTGAGTCCTTCGAGCAGCCTCTCCTGATGTTCCTGACATCTCTCAAATCTCCTGCAAGCAAACCTCTAGTTAGATCTTGAAATAAATCAGCATAAAACATGATTTAAAAACATACCTATTACACATACATCGGAGTTGGAACCAGATAGAAGCACAAAAAAAACTCTCTTTCACAAAACTGGCGGACTCGGAGCAAAAACCGATATAGGAACTTCACCTAATAACAAACGGGCTCAGAGTCGGAGTCGAGGATGTTATCGAAACCAGGATTAAAACAAAAATCGGATTTGGTTTTCTTTGTATTTTACTTTTCATATTCTATTTCCATTCCACCTCCGCCTCCGATTTGGTCATTGTTATTTTGAAGAAAAGACTTCCCACTCTATGCGGAGCAGGACATGGGATAAAAACGGAATTGATAACCTTCGCAAACAAAATTCTTAAGTTCAAGATCAATTCCGATC
>CM021102.1:713321336-713419371 GCA_007115665.2 Sequoiadendron giganteum
AGCTAGACATGGGATGAGAATAGAATCGATAACTTTTGCAAACAAAATTCTTAAGTTCAAGATTGGTTCCGATGCCGGCCTCTTCCAATGTTATCATGTATTTCAAGGAAAACCTTTTAGAACTCGAAATCGGAAACGGAATAAAAATGGAATCGATAACCTTGTAAAACAAAACTCTTAGGTCTATAATCCATTCCAATCCTACCTCCGCCTATGCTAATCATGATGTCATCAAATACTTTATTCATTTTCAAGACAATTTCATGATTAAGACCTAGGTCGCTATAAAATGGCAAGGGAGCTTAAAACTCTACACCCATATGACCATGGGGCACAATTGCATTCTAAGATATCATTTTTTAAATCATTTTAAAAGTGATTAAAGAGACCAATGAAACCCTAATCTAACAAACCTGACAAAAACTAGGGCACGGGTTTAAACCCTACCATTTTACTAGACGACGAAAGCCTAATTAACTTTAATCTACCCTAACTCACCGTAAAATCTCTAATTTACCTCATTGTAACTTCTAATCTAACTAACGCCATTAAAAACTCTTAATCTAATATAATCTACTGCAAACCAAAAACAAACACGATGCAATCACGATTAAGACATGAAAGTGACGGTGCCCTAAAAATAGAAAGAAATGACACGAATGTACAAGACAACAAAGAGACAACCCGACCAACAATATAAAAGACCCATTCGAACCAGCATGCCAAGAATCATGAACTTATAATGAAACGACAATGCAATTCAAAACATGGGCAAACATATATACAAAACACATAACAACAATAAAACCAAAGAACAACAAAGATAAGAAACCTATCTCAAATGCAAACAAACCCAACTAACTTCTAAACTGATTCGTTCACAATGACCCCCTGCTCTTTCAATATTTTTGCTCAAATGAACTCTGCTACTGCTCTATCATGCTCTTAGATTTTTAAAAATAACAATAATGATCAGTTTTACCCTTAATAAAGGTCAATACATAAATTTCTACCTACACTAAAAAACTGTCATTAATGCATTAAAGCGCAGTAAAGGTAGAGTCAAAACTGTAAGAGAACAATCACTCGTCTGCAGTGTGCTTCAGTCAAAAAAGTCAAGGACAAAGAGTGGCAGGGGTAGAACTAAAATGGAATCAGAATCTCAACTTTATAAAATTTCCAAACCTCATTCCCATTCCGGCTCCACTTCTGCCAACTAAAAAACAAAACAAAGGCAAATACAAAAAGTTAAGTAAAAGACCAACCTAATAAAACAAAACAAAAAAACCAAGACAAAGCAAAAATAAAAATAGCAGAGGTGGGATCAGAACGGATTGTGATTTTGCAAAATTTGATAACAACCATTTTAATTCCCACTCGGCTCCGCTTCTTCTAAAGACCAAAAACAAAGGCAAAGAAAAGACTATCGGGATAGAACCAAAAACAAGCCTCAAAAGAACTTTCAGAACCCGATTCAGTTCCAGTTCTAATTCCAACAGAGAAACAAAAGAAAAACAAAGTATTGGAAAAAGTAGACTCCAAAATTTGTTTCAAAAACAACTAAATAACAAATGGGGACCCAGTTTGACCAAGGCAAAAGATGGGGTGGTTATGCAAGGCATAACAAATGGCGACTCGGCTGGAAAAATGGTTTACCTATTTTCAAAATACCCAAAGAAAAGTTTAGTCACCCAAAAACTACTTGGCTTATAAACACCTTACCTTGAATGAGATCAAATATTTGTAGGGTAATCTTGAGTTTGAATCTCATATGTTATGTGCTCATGAGTTATTTCTGAATCTGAGTGTTTTCTTATATTGTGCATCATTCTTTGTAGATACTTTCTCTGCTTGTAAACAACTATACCTAAGTTTCAAGCTAAATAAGTTGAGTCCTTTAACTATCATGCAGTAAAATCCTGGGTATTGCTCCACTGCCAGACAGGCATCCATAGCCCCAATGGAGATACCTCTAGTCCTCTCAAAGCATTGCTCTACTGCTAGATAGGCATCTAGAGCCCCGATAGAGATACTTGGTTACCCACTTGATATTGAGCTTGCTTTTCTTTCTTTCTTTCCTTTTTTTTTTATGTATGGAAACTCTTTTATGCATCTCTCAATACTCATATTCAATGAATCTAAAATGTGGGTTGAGTACTACAATGGATTTCATGATAGTCTTGGAATCTGATTTTTAAATTGAAACACAGATAGAGTCATTCTAAAACAAATAGGTAATTACTCATGCAAATGTTTTTCTAATTTGGTGACAGATCTTTGATCACAATTCATGAGATAGTCACATTTACATCTTCTATCCTTAATAACTTTTCCAACCCAAGCTAGAATGATCATAAAACGTATGTTTTAGAATGAAATCCTTTTCAATGATTATAATGAGAATACCTAAACCAATTCCTCTCCTAGTACCAATAGTATACTTTGAATAACAACCCCCTAACTTAAGATGAGCAAAATAAGAATCCCCAACGAAACAAGACAAAACAAAACAAAGAAAGAAAACAAAACAAAATAAACAAAACAAACAAAACAAAAACTAAAAACTTAAAACTTAACACTAAAAACAAAACCTTATGTACATATGATATAATATATTACATTCCTTTTCAAAACACCAGACTTTCTATGCACCAAAATAGTGTTTGAGAAACTAACCATTAACTAGTAATGGAACAAGCTCTCCTGTTAAGGTACTCAAATGAAAGGCATTCTCCCCTAAGATTTCAGCTATTTGGTAGGGACCTAACCAAAGTCTATCGAATTTTTGATGGTCTCCCTTCCTTTCTCTAGCCTTATCCCATAATAGCACAAGGTCTGATATTCTAAAAGCTTTCACTTTGGCTCTTTTGTCAAACCAGCACTTGACAACAACCTGATGTTTAGAGAATTGCTGCAAATCAGCATCTCTTTGTTCTTCCATGTTCAATAAGTTAAGCAGTCTAACCTCAATCCTATCATCCCTATTATAAAACTCCTGCATAAATTTTAGAACAGGTATTTGTAAATGTATGGGGAAGATTGGATCCTGGCCATAAACTAGCTTAAAGAGTGAATTCCTTAGGGCTGCTTTAATTCTGGTTCGATCTGCCCATAAAGTAAATCTCAGCTGGGTATGCCAGTCCCTAGGGTTACTTGCTAACAACTTTTTTTATTACTTCCAATAAATTCTTATTTGTGGACTCGGCCAATCCATTCCCCTGAGGGTAATAATTGGAAGAATATTTTAATACAATCTTATGCTAATAAGCCCATGAAAAAAATTCAGCAGAAGAAAAAGCAGGGCCGTTATCACATACCAGAGCAAATGGAACTCCAAACCTGGTTGTGATGTTCTCTGTCAGAAACTTAATAACCACCTTTGTGGTACTATTCTTGCAAGGCAAAGCCTCCATCCAACATGTGCAATAATCCGTCGTAGTCAAGATGAATTTGTGACCTGCAGAAGAATTTGGATTAATCACTCCTACAAAATTAAGTGGCCATTGGAAAAATGGCCTTACCTCATAAACCGATTGTAGGGGCATCGCAGGATTTCTTTCTCTTGATGCAGAAGTTTGACATACATGACAAGTCCTGCAATGTTGATGCACATCCTTAAACACGTAAGGTCAATAGTAACCTGACCTTAAAATCTGATGAGCCAACACATCAACAGATCCATGTCCTGTTCCATGCCTACCATGAAATTCACTTATAGCATGTTTAGCTTCTTGCTGATCCAGACAACACAAGTAGATTCCTTGGAAATTCTTCCTATAGATTGATCCTCCTTTAAGCATATAATGGGTGCTTTTCATCCTTAGTGCTCTTCTTTGAGTTGCATTCATCCCTTCTGGACACTTGTTGTTGAGGAGGAAAAAGACTAAGTCTGTATACCAGGGATCTTTTGTGAATGACTGAACAGTGTATTGTTGACAAGTTATACTTCTGTCCACTTCAGCCATCGCTTTTGACAAACCTTGACCTCTTACAAGCTTCATTGGGTGAATATCCAAGTCAAATTCTTGTAAAATGGCCATACATTTCCCTCTTCTTTCTCCTAGTTCACTTTGCATGAAGAGGGACTTTACAGCTAAATCTGGGACTATAGCCATCACTTGACTTTGGATTATGTAGTGTCTGAATTTTTTCACTGCTCACACCAATGCAAAAGCCTATTTTTCTATTGATGAATATCTTACCTCTGCATTCTTAAATGGAGAGCTCATAAAAGCAATAGGCCTCTCCTCATTCTCTTCTCTTCTCTGTGTCAAGACTGCTGCACATGAATGTTCAGAAGAAAAAGAATAGATGTAAAAAGGTTTTAGATAATTTGGGCTTGTTAAAATAGGTGCCTCAGATATAGCTTGTTTAATTTCCATGAAAGCAGATTTAGCCTCTTCACTCCATTCAATCTTCGCATCCTTCTTCATCATTTCATTAAGTGGTTTAACAATTTCTGCAAACCCTGTTATAAACTTCCTCACAAAATTAACCCTTCCAAAGAAAGATCTCATCTCTTTCTTACTTCTTGGCCTTGTCAACTCCAAAATGGCTTCTACTTGATCAGGATCTATGGAAATTCCCTCCTTTGATATAATGTGACCCAAAAGCTTCACTTTAGAAACTCCAAATACACATTTCTTTGGATTGAGAGAAACACCATAACTAATACATTTCTTTAGTACTTTCTCTAAATTAGCATCATGATCTTCTCTACTCTTAGAGAAGATGGTCAGATCATCAACATAGATGATTATACACTTTTCTATCAGGTCTTTAAACGCTACATCCATCGCTCTTTGAAAAGTAGCCCCAACATTAATTAGACCAAATGGCATCCTCCTGTAGGCAAATGTGCCCCACTTTGTAGTGAAAGCAGTTTTCATCCTATCCTCATGATTTACCAGTACTTGATTGTATCTTGAATATCCATCCAAGAAAGACATCATTTGAGATCCATTAAATTTTTGCAATACTTCATCAAAAGAAGGTAATGGATAATTGTCCTTCTCAGAGGCTTTGTTTAAATTTCTGAAATCCACACATAACCTAATTTCCCCATTCTTCTTCCTCACAGGAACTAGATTAGCCACCCAGGTAGAGTGTCTAACTGGAAAAATTATTCTTGTAGCCAAAAACTTCTGTACTTCTCTCTGGATCAGAGGCTCGATTAATGCATTGACTGGGCGTTGCTTTTGGCGAAATGGCTTGGCTTCTGGCTTAAGAAGAATCGTATGTGTGATGAAAGATGTGTCAAAAGTTTTCAAATCATCATAGCTCCAAGCAATTGCTTCAATATTTTGCTTCAAAACTTTGATTATCTCATCCTTTATTACCCGAGGACAAGTATTTCCTATAAAAACATTCCTTTCTATCCCTGAGTGAGTCAAATTAATGGATTCATACTTACCTCCCTCACTCTTTGTAGGAATTCTCTGATAAGCTCGTGGATCCGAATCAAATATCCTCTCCAATGCTATCATCTCTTTTGGAATGTTATTGCTCTTTAAATCCATTATCCCTTCTGGATTGTCACTTTCTGAATTGTCAATTCCTGGATTCCAGTCTCCTTGATCCCTGTCAACATCATCAATTATCTGTCCTTGAAATACATCAGAACTCTCCAAAAAGGCCAAAAGATGTTGATCGTCATTAAACACCTGAAAGTGTCTAACATTGTCAGGAATTGCAGGAACTGAAATCAACTCCACAAAAAACCTCTTCAGATTTGAATCCTGCATCAACTCTAATGTACTTGCTGCAACGACAAAAGCATCTGCTATTTGATTTGCTTCCCTTGGAATAAGTGTAATCCTAAAGGCATCAAAATATTCTATTAAATTCCAAACCCTATTCCTATAAGCAACCAATCTTTTATTATGGCAAGTGTATTGGCTACGTACCTGTTTCACAATTACCTCAGAGTCTCCCATCACTATAAGAGCAGTTACTTTCTTCTTATGAGCAAACATAAGTCCTCTTGCAAGTGCCTCATACTCAGCCACATTGTTAGTGCAACCAAACTGCAATCTGTAAGAAGCAAAATAAGTTTTCCCTTTCGAGTGGGTTAGTTCAATTCCAGCTCCACTTCTTACTTTAGATTTAGAACCATCAAATTTAAGAGTCCATAACTGGTCTTTTGCTAGGAGCTCTTTCTTTTTAGAAACTATAGGGATTTTGCCACTTGTGACATGTGGTGACTCGGACTTTTGCTGTTTATCAGAATTCATGTTGAGAAGAAGCTCAGTTAACGATTTTCCTAGTTCCTTAATTTGTTTAACAACTACCTCCTGAGTGATTTCTTGGGCTGAGTCAGGATCTAACTCATCTTCTATTAATTCCTTTGGTATTGGCAAAGCATCTAGAATAGGGGTATTAAAATGAAACTAAGATACTTCCACTTCCTCTTTTTGATCTGAAAACCCTAAGACCTAAGTCTGTTCTACTGGTAAAGAAACCTCTTCTGGACAAAGACTAACCCGTGTAAGAATAGTTGCATCCTTAGCTTGGAAAGAGAACTCATTGATGGGAGTCTCAGTTACCTCTTGAGATTCTTGCTTGGGTAGATCTACATGCCTTAGAATATCTATGCATGACTGACATGTCAACTCCAAATGGTTATGATAGTGTATTATACACCAATTAGGAAGCAATAGATTACTCAAATCAATTTCCGTTCCTAGAACCATCCTATCTTGTTGCATTTTCCTTATTAGAACTTGCTGGTTGATGTGAATCATCGAATCTGTGTGGTCTAAGGATAGTGTATCCTCAAAACTAACTATAGAGAAAGTAAGGACTTCCTCCTGCTTGTAAACACCCATCTCAGTCTCAAAGAATGCTACTTCATTTGGAGTATCATACTCTGTAATCATGTGTTTGAGCCTAGGTTCACTTTCAATTCTTATCTAAGTGGCAACCCCTTTCCATGGTAACCACATGTGTGAGAAGTCCAAGGACAGATATCCACTTAAGCTTTTCATTAGCTCTCAACTTAAAAGCATCCCATATGTTTCTGGGATGTCAACAACTTGAATATCTATATAGGTCTGGATCCTTGGGTCTAATCCAACCTGCACATGCATGGTCTTCAACTCACCTACAACATTAACTTCAGTTTTATCCAATTGAATCACCTTTTTATTGGTTGGAATAGGACTCAATCCTAAATTTTTACAAATTGAAAAAGGCATGACATTCCCTGATGCTCCAGAATCTAATAAGCAATTGTGTAGATTCTTTCCAAAGATCCTCAAACTTAGCAAGAAAGGTGGGGTACTGGTCTTACCTTTATACATAGCAGCATTTGTCTCCTTTGCGGGAGTCACTTTACCTTTCCCTTTCAAGCGATCTGTTTCTTCCAAAGCTTTTAATACCACCTCCCTTTGAGCTGGGCACCACTTCATGATATCAAAAAAAGATAGTGATGTCTTCTGCCTTTGCAATTCTGCAACAAAATCAAACTCTGAATAATTCCTAAATTGATATTTAGGAAAAGAAGGCTGATTACCTCTATTCTGAGTATCAGAAGGTCCCTTTGGTGGGGGTGGATTGTTATCTGCATTCTGATTTGGTGGAACCATGTTGTTAGGGGGTGTAGATGTAGTGAATGGCCCTTTATTCTGGTTCCTCAAAAAATGACCACCCTTAGATTGGAAATCTTGAGCATCATAGACATCTTCTTCCGACTCATTATCCCCTTGCATAGGGAATTGATACTTTTCTTCAATGGTTTCATAAGTCATGGCGGTGCTGGCCGGCCCATTGCCTTGATTAGAATTTCTTGCTTGAGGATGGGCATCAGCCTGTGCAATTTTCACCATCTTCTCCATTTTTGGGCAATTGACCTCAGAATGAGCTGCTGTATCATGCAACCTACACCAATTTGTCATAAAATTTAAATAACAACATTAGCGGTATTTGATCTCTCTTCACCTGCTTGATAATTATGGGAAACTCCTCCATTGTTAGGTCCAGTGTTCCACTGCCTATTGTTGTTGTTGTTGTTGTTGTTATTGAATCTCTTATTGTATCCTTTGTTTTGATTTTGGTAATTCTGGTTTGAGTAGTTTTGATTCTGGAAGTTCCTATTGGTGTTCTGATTAGAGTAATTGCCTTGATAGTTGTAACCTCCCTGATTGTTGTAATTCTGGTTTTGATTATTGGGAGGGTTTTGTCTGAGCTGTGCCATGTCATTTGGCATCCGAGAGAGTCTTTTTGAGTCTCTACTTCACTTGTAAGTTGAACAGTTTGATCATTCTGCACATTTTGAACTATGGCTGGGGAATGGACATGGGTTGGTCCTCCCCCTTATTGTGATTGATTTTGAGGTTGATGTTGAGGTTGCTATTGTGGGGACTGATGTGGGGAATCATGCATGCTATTTCCAAAGAAGGGCACCGTTGGTGGAGCTTGCAACTCAGATACAGGTCCATAATGGGAATAAGATGTCCCTAAGACAGTGTTGTATAATGGTGGATTAGGCATCTGATAATTCATTGGAGGAAAAGGTACTCCCAACCCTCTAGGTTGCAGATTTGTCTGCTGTTGCAATTTGATAGCCAAATGATAAATCTTAGATAGTGAGTCAATCTCATCAGGTTGATAAGTTCTTTGTAAGAACAAACCAATCAAAGGATCAACAGCTCTTAGATATGCCTGTATGGCCATGACTTTCGGCACTAGGTAAGGCTCTTGTAGCCTACGATACATTCTATGGAACCTAGTGTTGAACAAGGGCAATGGTTCATGATGCTCCTTTCTAATAGTTGCAAATTGGTGATATAATATTGTAGGGTCTACATAAACCCTGAATTGATTAATGAAAGCATTCTCTAAATCTATCCAATCCAGAATGGATCCTTGGGGCAGATTTAGGTACCAATTATATGCCATATCTCCTAAACAGTAAGGAAATAGTCTACATACCACATCTTGATGACCAACTTGAGCTCATGTGCAGGCATCTTTGAATGCTTGTATATGTTCCTATGCACTTCTTGATTCTTCATGCATGTATTTCGGATAGAACTTCTTTGTTTTCTTTGGTAAATCATAGAATCCGCTTGGAATAGTCCCTAACGGGGAGGGATTACCCATAAAATAAGTCATTGGTGGGATTGGTTGGGCAGGTGGTGGTGACAAAGGCCTACTTGGTGGTGGTGTGGATGGAATCGGTGGAAATCCTGGTGGAGTAAGCGGTGGTGGTAATGTAGGTATTTCTACCCTACGAGCATGAGGTCTTGATCTAACCGGGGTTTGAAGTTCATCGAATAGTTCATGATTAGTAGAGGATCTAAGAACCCTCTCATATCCCTCTGGCGAAAAAGATCTTCGGTGAGCCAGCTTGTCCTTTTAGGCCCTCCTTCTAGCGCCAATTTCTGTTGATGGTTAAAATGACACAAACAACATTAAAACATAATATTTCTACTCTATTTCTCCTGAAAGAGAAAGACAACATGTAGTGGCCTAACTCCCAAGGTCCTGGTAGTTGGTTCTCAACTGTCTGATGTCACTCAATTGGTTCATGCAACTGTAATATTCAAGGGGCCTGCGCTGGTAACAAAGGATTCAAGCTATGATTCTCTTTATCAAAATAGTTCTTGTAAATCAATGGGTTTTAAAATAAAAGAAAAAGATAGATCAAAGGGGTAAATCAACAAGTATGAATTAAATTTATTTAATATCTAGATATATACTTCTAACAATGAATGTTTTCTCAACCGATCACAAAAACCATAGCATGACACAACCCACATTATAACTGTACCATCGTATACATCTTAGGTGCTTAATTCAATTCCACTATTAGCATATCACAAGTATTTCCAAGATTTCAAAACAACACACATTCATTCATCATCAAAACTATAGATCAACAGACTTCAATAACTTTAATTCAATGACAATTTAACAAGATAATCTTTAAACCTGGTTTCTTCTAATGACTTTCATCACATAAGAAACTATCATGCTTCAGCACAATCACTGGCATTCAGGTGGATTATAACTCATTAACCTTATCAAACAACACAATTTAATGTAAACTCCATATTTCGTAAACCTGCAATTCTATTAACTGTCAAAGATCTAGTACAATGTATCTCTACAAAACTCTCTAAAATTCTATCTCCTAGCACTAGGTAAGCCAATCCAATTCTCAATTAGCTGACCCTTACAATGTGATACCCATCTAGTATTTATAGAATACAAAAAGAAGTTCGAACTTCACTTCTATCTTAGGCTTTCCACCTTTTTAGGAACAATCAACTTTTTTGGAAACTCAGATCAACTTTGATCTTGAGTTCTTACATTATACATTCAGTTTGATCTAACAATAGAAGATAGAAATAGAGGAAAAGAAGTCATGCGCCCTTAAGACTGTCAGTGTTGCATGCATGCAACATGCAAGGAAGAAGATCATCATGTGACATGCAAGGAAGAAGAACATCATGCATGCAAGATTTTATGCATGTGAAGCTGGATCCGCTATCAACTCATCATAACTAGTGAAGACTTGTTGTAGCATATCCATATCTGGCCCATCAATCTAATCATCTTCAAATTTGATGCGATCCAACTCAACTGTAGCAAACTCTTTCATACTTTTTACTTTGATCAACTCTCTCCTTGCAACTTTTATTTCTTCTTTGACTTCTACAAGCCGATCTATCACTAACTCTTCTCCATCATATTTCTCCTGCATGAGTCCTTGGAATCTTTCATTCCATTTTTCTCTAACCTGACTCAACGACATGCCATCTTTAGTCATTAAATTCACATCTACAATTATGGCCATAATCGATCCAACTCTTCTAACTGCTCAGTTAAATTATTAACTGCTTCCTGAATTTCATCCTTATGCTTGCTCAAAAAGCCAGTCCTAAACTTAAGTATGCGAGAAGTCTTTTCTACAAAATCTTTGTTATCATCTTCGAGTATAGATTCTTCTAGAAGAGTAGTTAGAGGCAATGTATTTATCTTCTCTAACTTTTCAATATACTCCTTATACTCTTCTTCTAGTTTTTCGGATGCCTCAATGTATTGATGCATCTCTTTTATTACTCCTTCTACTTCTTTGTAAGTTTCAAACCCTTTTTCCAAAACCTCACCTACCTCTCGGTTCACTTTGTCTATCCATTTGTCAACCATCTCTGCCTTACCTTTAACCTGCAACAAATTATCAACCTCCTTTTTGCTTAGCAAAACAGGAGTCTCAATTGCTACAACCTGTTGTGACCTTGGAGATGAGACACTCTTCAAGAATGAATGTAACTGATCCAATTGAGACTTAAACTCATCTTTATTTTGTTTGTCCTTGATCATTCTTGATTTAGTCGTTGAAGCCACCACATCAATCAGATTCATTTGTTGATTTCTAGTGGGTCTTCCCAAATTAACCATACTCAATTGATAGTCTGTGAACTGCATATCCCCTACCTCCTTTTTAGTCATAGGCACGACACATTCAACAACTATCTCCCCTTTATCTATGAGTCTGGTAGAATGCAAAACTTTAGCCCTCTTCTTAGGCCTTTCTTGTTCAATCTCCTTCATCATGTCCTCTCAATTAAGAGGTTGAGGAGGTGTTCTATCTCTCTTCTGCAAATCTAATTTCAACTATGTAGGAGCACTAGGAGCAGTCATCATCATGGAAGAAGAAGCAACAACTATAGAGGATGGTTGAACATTTACCTCAGGTTGAGAATCAACCTTTGTTTTCTCTTGTTGTTCTTGTAGCACATGCATCTGCACCAACTTCTCAGCCTCTTCTCTATCTCTTTGTTCATGCACTTTCTTGTCTTCTTCTTTTCTCAATCTCTCCTCTTCCATCTGATCCTTCTCCAACTTCTCTTTTTCTAAGGCCTCCTTTTCCAACCGTTCTGCCTCCAAAGCTTTAAGTTTTGCAGCTTCGGTCTCTTCTTCCTTTTGCTTCCTGATTAGCTCTTCAGCCTCTTTTTCTTCCTTTATCCTTTCTGATTCTTCCTTTTCTATTCTTTCCATTTATAAGGCTATGAGTTTCTCTGCCTTTTCCCTTTCTTCTTCAGCTTGCTGTTTCTTTATTAACTCTTCAACATCTCTCTTCTTTCTTAGAGCTTCAACTTCTTGTTCTTTCTGTCGAGTTTCCTCTGCAAGCTTCAATCTAGCAACCAGGGCTTTTTTTTCCCTTCGGTTTCTTGCTTTCTCCTCCTCGAGATCATGGATCTTTTGTATCAGTTCCATCTTGTCATTTTCTGCCTTGACCTTGATCTCATGCTCTCGTAGCCTCATTTTCTCCTACATTTCATCAGCTGCTGTCCTTGTTTCAACTTCTTTTACCTTTGATTGTTGTTGTTGAAGTAAAGCATCAGCTTGTAACTTTGCCTCCATTTCCTTTTGTTTCTCCATAGCAGCCCTTGCATCAGATTCTTTGGTAGCATCTTCAAATTGTTTCCATTGTTCTTCCTGTGTAAGAATCTGCTCAATAGTATGATCTAGAGGCACATTTTCTTGCAAGTCCTTCTCTGACAGAGTTTCATCCGAGTCTGTCTCAATTTCTACCAATTCTTCCTCCACTTCTTTTCCTTTAGTAGCTTCAACCATGGCATAAAGTACTCCTTGAACTTCTTTACTTTTCTTTCTTGTGAGTAGGGCTTGTGCAAATGACTCACCCAATGTGGGCGTAGGAACAACAGATTCATTTGGAACATCTCCCTCTGGTGTCTCTTCTTCTTCATCGACCACCTCAAGTTCTACTTCTTCAACATCAGGAGGAAAGAATTCTAATGGTTCCTTGGAAAGTGCCTTTCTTTTAATCCTCTTGTACCCTTTACCTTTCTTGAGGATTGGTCCGTAAGGAGCTTGAGTTCTCATCATCAACCATTGCACACTTCTATCCAAGACTGTTCTTCCAATTTTCTTAATATCAATCTTTTCTTCCTCATTCCAGTCTATTGGATCTAAGCTTTTAGTGCCAATATTCAAAGCTTCATATGAGGGATCTAATACAATTCCATCATCCACAAAAGTGTTAGGAATATTTTCTTTAATACCAAGTTTTGACATGAGTGAGACTGATAATCTCTCATAATTCTTCTTCCTCAAGTCATACTCATCCTGCCGATCACACCAAAAATTCCTCTAACAAATTAAAATGTCTAATAAACACTGAAGGTAATAAAGCATACATCTTCTTTGGATCAAAATATTTACGAGTTGTATAGAATCCCAATTTCAATTGTATCAATTCATTACAAACCACCTTTGCTCCCTTCAAATGTTGACAATTGTATTCACCCAGTGTCATAGGAAATTTATGGCATCCTGTCTTGTGCTTCATTCCAAATCTAAAATTAACTCCAATGGCTTGATATCAAATTCCATAAGCACTATTCTATTGCTGTAGCATCTTGGAAGTAAATGGGGATGATCCTCAAAACCAAACAATCTGAAGTATGTAAATTTGGGGTATTGGATATACCAACTTCCCCATTCAGAAATGAATGCCATAGCTTCTTGACTTAACCTGTATCCTGCATCTCCACTCAACTGGTTGATATCCACATATAAAAATGCATCATTGACTATTCTGAAGTGAGTCTCAACAATCTAAAGAGATAATTGATCATAGTGTTCCCATACCTTCTTTTGTCCATGTAAGACTCCCATTATACCTACTCTGTTTAATCCTGGGAAAATCCCCAATCTCGTTGCAACAGAGACCACATATGAAGTCATGAAGAAAGATTTGGTCTGTCTAACCCTTGTGAGCTAATCATGTATAGCATCAAAAAAAATCATTGACCAATCAAACTGGTAATCACCCTGAAAGATTACTTGAATAAAATGAAACCTCCATTCCTTGAAGTGGAAGGCATCCCTCTTTCCAAACACTCTGGACAACATCAATATCAAATCAGATATCTCCTTCTTGAAATCTACCCTCTTTGGCTGGTCTGCAAGCTTGCTTAAAGACTTCTTCTTGGCACTTAACCATCTTTTGTTTAAATGAGACTTGTTGGAGTCCTTATGCTTACTGTATTTCTCCAATGCTTCTGCCTCAGTTAGTTGCACCAAATTCTTGGGATCAGGAACATTAAATATGCTTTGGAACATCTGCGGAGTAAGATCTATAATCACATTATTCTATGAATCCATGCATAATCTTGTAGCTGGATTATAAGTACTGGCCACTGTAAATATCAACTCCAGACACTGAACTGATAAAGGAAACACAGTGATATGTGCAAGATCGGAGTCAACAATCCTTTGTGTTCTCCTTGTCAAGTTTTCTCTTTCTGCAAAGGTCTCTTTATGTAATTCTTCAAAGCTATACTAGCCCAGATTAGTATCTGTGATATTTGACCAGTCTAATTCCACCTTTCTCACTTTCACCATCTGATTCCTATGATCATACCTCAATGTATAAGGTAAGTATTTTGGTTTCACCTTCTTGATTTTCGGTGTTGCCTATGATTTTTCAGCTAGTTGAGTCCTTCGAGCAGCCTCTCCTGATGTTCCTGACATCTCTCAAATCTCCTGCAAGCAAACCTCTAGTTAGATCTTGAAATAAATCAGCATAAAACATGATTTAAAAACATACCTATTACACATACATCGGAGTTGGAACCAGATAGAAGCACAAAAAAAACTCTCTTTCACAAAACTGGCGGACTCGGAGCAAAAACCGATATAGGAACTTCACCTAATAACAAACGGGCTCAGAGTCGGAGTCGAGGATGTTATCGAAACCAGGATTAAAACAAAAATCGGATTTGGTTTTCTTTGTATTTTACTTTTCATATTCTATTTCCATTCCACCTCCGCCTCCGATTTGGTCATTGTTATTTTGAAGAAAAGACTTCCCACTCTATGCGGAGCAGGACATGGGATAAAAACGGAATTGATAACCTTCGCAAACAAAATTCTTAAGTTCAAGATCAATTCCGATCCCGCCTCCACCAATTATCATATACTTCAAGGAAACCTTTTAGAACTCGGAATCGAAAATGAGATAGAAATGGAATTGATAACTTTTGTAAACAAAATTGTCAAGTTCAAGATCAGTTCCGATTCCGCCTCCGCCTATGCTAACCATGACATCATCAAATTCATTCATTTTCAACATAACTTCATGATTAAAACCTAGGTCACTATAAAATGGCAAAGGAGCTTAAAAAATCTACCCTCATATGATCGTGGGGAACAATTGTATTTTAGAACCATTTATTTAAATCTTATTTAAAGTAATTGCAGAGACCAACAAAACCCTAATCTAACAAACCTAATAAAACTAGGGCACGGGTTTAAAACCCTGCCATTCTACCAAACGACGAAACCCTAATTTAAATAAAAAATCTAATCTACCCTAACTCACTGTAAAATCTCTAATCTACCTCACTGTAAATTCTTAATCTAACTCACGCCATTAAAAACCTTTAATCTAATCTAATCTATTGCAAATTAAAAAATGAAACGACGCAATCACGATTAAGACGTGAAAGCGACAATGCCCTAAAATAGAAAGAAACGACACAATAAAACAAGACAACAAAGATTTAAAGCAAAACAAACAAGCCGAAACAAGAACCTGCTCATTCAATCACATCGATGATCATAAAATTGCTTTAAAACACAATGATTGAACACGCGAGTAGATATAAAGTGAAACACAACGAACACAACAAAGATAAAAGACCTACCTCAAATGTAAACAAAGCCAAGCCAACTTTCTGAATCAATTCACACACAATATCCCTTCTCTATCTCGATCAATTTGGTTAAACGAACTCTGCTATTGCTCTTCGCGTTCTCAGACTTGTGATAATAACAATAATGATCGGCTTTGACCCTTAATAAAGAAAAATATGTGAATTTCTACCTACACCAGCAACCACCATTAATGCATTAAAACGCAGTAAAGGCGCAGTCGGAACTATAAGAGAACGAACACTGGTCTGCAGTGCAACTTCAGTCAAAAAGTCAATGAACAAAAATTGGCGGGGGCGGAACTAAAATGGAAACAGGATCTTTAAATCATAAAATTTCCAAACGTTATTCCCATTCCGACTCCGCGCCCGACAACTAAAAACAACACAAAAAAAAAACAAAAAGTTAAGTAAAAGACCAACCTAATAAAACAAAACACAGAAACCGAGACAAAACAAACATTAAAAAATAGCGAAGGTGGGATCGAAACTAAATTTGATTTTGCAAATTTTGATAACAACCATCCCAATTCCCACTCCGGCTCCACTTCTGCCAAAGACCAAAAAACAAAGGCAAAGAAAAGACCATCGGGATAGAACCAAAAACAAGCCTCAAAAGAACTTTCAGAACCCGATTCAGTTCCGGTTCCAATTCCGATAGAGAAACCAAAGAAAAACAAAGTATTGGCAAAAGTAGACTCCAAACTTTGTTTCAAAAACAACTAAGTACAAAAAAACACAAAGGGGGACCCATTTTGACTAAGGCAAAAGATGGGTTGGTTATGCAAGGCATAAAATCTCCATTCCCATATTCCCAACATCCTGCATATTCTCACTATCATTCTTTTGTTCCTCAACTTTCTCAATTTGGTCATCCTCATCCTCATCCTTTTCAACATCTGTACCCTCTTCCCCCATATCATAAGCATAGTGTTTGAAATCCATATCCTCTGAATCATCTTTCTCCTGAGCTTCAAACTCTTCGAATTCTAGGTCTTCCTCATCATAACCGAAATTTTTTTATTTGCCTTTCTTGTCCTTAGAGGATGCTTTAGCCACTTGGGGCAGACCTTATACCACCACTTCCACCACTCCCTTGCCTTTGCGAGGTCACCTTCAACTCCTCATTATGCACACCTTCTTTAGAAATATTAATGATATCACTTGGGCTAATATCTCTTTTTATTTTCTTCCCCTTGGGAAAGTCCACTCGTAAAGGTGAGTGTTTTCTCTTCTTAGGCATAGCCTTTAAGATCTGTATCTCATACACACCTTTTTCCTCAGCTTTCTGCACCACAAGAGTAGAGGGATTTGAGAAATTGGTCACAGGGGATGGGCTCTTAGCAGGAATTAGCACCCTCTTGGCATGAACAGAGGGAGGCAGGCGAGGGTTAGGAGCCACAACATGAATTTCTTGAACAAGAGGTTCCTCGTTATCCCTATCTAGACAATTAGGATTATCAATTCTTATAGCCAAAGGGTTGCCATGAGGATCATTAGCTAGATCATACTTATACAAAGTTAACATCAGACCTTGGTGTAGGGGAGGACTAGCACCCTTCTCAATATTGAGTTGCAAGGAAGACAAAAAATAAAAAGGTAAATTGATAATCTCACCATGCCTTATATGATTAAGCAAATGGAAATAGTAAGCTTGCACCGACATATATTTGCCCTCTAAAGTAAAACACCACATAAAAAATAGGCTAACCAAAGCAAATGGAGGAGGCAGCTCCAATCTAGCATACCCATTTTGAAATCGTTTAAGGTTCTCCCCATCATGCAAAAATCTATCCACAAACTTCTAATAATCAGCCCCACTCTTCTTGGAAACATTAATCCTTGATTTTGTAGATCGGTTGCTTCCGCAATGAGCCACGTTGTAACCATGAACTTCACTGCTCCAATAGCCACACTACCTTTCCTCCAAGAGTTGGTAAACTTTGTAGTTAAATTCTTATTGTAACCCTTCAAAGATCCAAAAACTAGAACCATACTAGTATTTTCAAAAAGCCTCCATAAGTCGACATTTTGTTTAAAGGCTTGACAGTTAGGAGGCTCGGTGCGCTTCCTTGGGCCTCCCATTTTAACTCTCTATAAGCTCTTAGGCTTCGAAAGACTATGCTTCATAATCACGCTCTTCTTTGGCTTTCATTCCTTGTTGCAAAAGACACAATCTCCAAATAACATAATGAGCCCATAAAAAATACCAGATCGAGAAGTTTCTTTTAGGAAGGGCCAACAATACAATTCCCAAAACCAATAGCTCATCATTATTATTACAAGTTTTAAAATCCTTATTTAATTTCATACCTTGCCACACTTTGCAAATTTGAGGGAGGCTCACAATAGGAAAATTTGCACGATTCGAGTTGACAACCCTTATCAATTTAAAAATATCCATGTGATCACCGAGCACCTTGATAAGGGAAGAATGATTTAATTTAGTTCCTAATGATATCATCTAATACCTGACCGTACCCCCAAAATCATCATTACGCTGTAAACCTTTAAACACATCAATATTCCCATGTAGTCCGCATAACTTCAACATTTCATTTTTGCAAGTTGTAATCATTTTCAAATTTCTCATTTAATATCATGTCTCTTAAAGGCCTCAACATATTATTATTTATCTAGTGGGTCCAACCCATACAACTCAAAACCACATTAGTGGAACATTCAATAGATCTGTTGCCCTCTTTGTAGACATGTTGCACTCTACAGTTGGTGAAGTAACTCTTCAAGGATAGACACTTATCAGTTATATTTTTTAGCTCCCAAGGTGGCATAGCAACACCATTCAAAATATCCACAATAATCTTGGAATCTCCCTATAATATTACATTTTTAAAGCCAAGCTCCTTCAGAGTTTTGAAGCCTCCTAATGTTGCCATAGCTTCAACTTTATTATTAGAATAGACACCCATATTCACACCAAAGCTCACTAGGAAATCTCCTCTGTGGTTTCTTAGAAGATCCCTTGCCCCAGCTAGTCCCAGGTTTCCTTTTGAGCACCCATCAAAATTACATTTTATCCAATCCATCTGAGGACACCACACTGTAGCCATTCTAGTTATCATCATAGACCAATTTATCTTAGTGAGATCCTTCCTTATACCCCAATTCTGCTTTATCCTCATCTCTTTGTAGTTAGACCAAGCTTTGGAGAAGTTGTTTCTTCCTACCTCAATGGTTTCCTTAATTTGAGTTTTTATAATCATGCTTACCTCCCAACTGCTTCTCTCCACTTCCCTGAATATCCTATTATTCCTTTCTTTCCATATTCCCCAAGTAAGAAAAGGGGGAACTTGGTTCCAAAGGTCAACAATAACATTGTGGGAAAAAGGGAAATTTGACCAACTTTCTAAAAAAAACTTCATTGAGTGAGGAAACACCTAGTTTGAGGACAACAATGATAGGAAGAAGGACCACACCTCCCTAGAAAATTGGCAGTGAAAGAAGAGATGCATAATTGACTCCTCTTCCTGCTTACAAAGGGAGCATCAGTTAAGCAATTAGAATCCACTCCTAACTAGGTTGTCAATAGTAAGAATTTTTTCATGAGTTGTAGACCACTAGAAACAGTTGATTTTTGGAACCAAGTTCTTTAACCACACCTTATCCCAAAAATTATCAGTGGTGGCATCCTTAGGCTTCTCCAGTTCCTCATAAGTCTTTTTAACTGAGAAATAGTCTGAAGAGCTACCTTTCCAAATCCATTTGTCTTCCCTTTCTTTATCAAACCACTTAGCCTCCCCAATAAGGTTGTGTAACCTTAAAAGGTCTAGGTCCTAGTTGACCTATCTCTGGCCTCTTAGATTATCCATCCTTAATATCAATTTGAACTCCTTCCAATTAGGGTCCTCCATCTCCCAGTTAATATAGTCAAAAACCTTTTTGCCACAAATCCTGGTTAAGCTTTGTTTGAGAGGATTCAATTCATCAATTGAAGACAAAGTAGAAGTCTCAATCAATGGGTCCTTCCAAAAATTAGTATTCATTCCATTCCCAATTCTCTTTGTAGCCCCCAGCTTCAACACATTTTTTAATTTAACAAGATGATTCCATAAGGTAGAACCACTAGGTAGGTCAAACATAGAGATAAAACAACTAGGGTTCCTATTCCTCAAATACTTGGCTTGGAATATTTTTACCTAGTCTTTAGATCCTTCTAGAAGATTCTATCCAATTTTAGTAGTGAGGGATTTGTTTAGCAAGGATATTCTTCTTATTCCCAAACCCCCTCTCTTTTTGGGAGTGCACACTATTTCCTAACTAACCAGGGATAGTCTATTTTTTTCTTTTGTGCCTGACCACAAAAATCTTCTTTGAATCTGTTCTATCTTTTCCCCTATAAAAGTAGGAATTTTGAAGAGAGATAGGTAATAAATCAGAATATTCTGAAGGGAGGATTTTAGTAGTTGGGCCTTTCCATCCAAGATAAGAAGCTTCCCCTTCCATCTAGCCAGCTTGTTTTTCACTCTCTCAATCAGTTGATTCCAATAGTTATTTTCCAATTTCTTGGAGATCAAAGGTAGGCCGAGATAAGCATCAGGTAAGGCAACTTCCTGACATCCCAAAATTTTCACCACTCTGTGCTTAATCTGTTGGTCAACATTGAAGAAGTATATCTTTATTTTTTAATAGTTTATACACTGGCTAGGAACAACAACATAGTCATTGAGAACCTATTTCCAAATACCAGCTTCCCCAAACATAAGAGTATCATCAACAAATTGTTGATGGGAATCTGGCATGAGAGACGAGGCAACTTTAACACCTTTAAGAGCTTTAGAGTCCACCAACTTTTGAATGTTCCTCCCAAGGACTTCAACAACAATTATAAAAGGCTAGGGAGAAAGGGGATCACCTTGTCTAAGACCACAACCACAAGAGAAAAATCCTTAGGGGACATTGTAAACTTAAAAAAAGCACATAGGGGAGGTAATACAAGTAGTGATCATTTTGAGGAATCTACCATCTATCCCAAACTTCCTAAGAACATAAAAAAGAAATGACCAAGAGAATCTATCATAGGCCTTAGAAATATCAGTTTTAAAGGTCATCTAGGATTCTTAGAGTGGTCCATTGAGTGGATAGTTTTGTGGGTGGAGATGACAACATCAAGGATATTTCTTCCCTGGATAAAACCTTTCTGGTTTGGTGCAATCATTTTACCAAGCACCAGTTTGAGCCTTAACACCAAAATTTTGGAGAAGATTTTATAGACTGTATTGCAAAGGCTTATAGGTCTATAATCCTTCATAGAAGAGGCTTCAACATTTTTGGGAATAAGGGCTAAAAAAGTGGCATTCAATTGGTTAAGAAGCCTACCCAACCTAAAGAAATCTCTAGCAGCATTGAAAAGGTCATTTTTAACAATTTCCCAGTAGGTCTAGAAAAAAGTAGGAGGAAACCCATCCAAGCCTGGAGCTTTAAAAGCTCCAAAGGAGAACACAACCTTTTTAAATTCTTCCATGGAAACAACATTAGTCATCATCTTTAAATCAATATCAAAAATAACTTTAGGGATCACCCAAGAAAATCATCATGCACTTGATTTACATTGTCAAGAGCCATATGGTGAGAAGAGAAGAAGTTAACAACTTCCCAAGCAATTTCTTTTTCTGTGGAAACCATGGAGCCATCCTCTTTGACAAGCGATGTGATCTTGTTTTTGCTTATGCATTTCAACGTGGATTGGTGGAAGAATTTTTTGTTCCTATCCCCTTCAGTTAGCCATTGGACACATGAATTTTGTTTCTAGAAAATCTCCTCCTTATTTATCTTAAATCATTGAGATTCGAGGTCTCTTTCCTTAGCACATATCTCCTCATCTACCCGACCAACCTCCATAATATCCCAAACTTATTTTAAGTTGTTTCCCATGGTTTTCTTTATCTCAAAGATATTACCAAAGGTCACCTTATTGCACCCTTTCACTCTTTGCTTTATTATACTCAATTTTTCCACTAGCCAATACATAGGAGTTCCAGTTGTAGGTTCTTCCCACCAATTTTTAACAAGATCAACAAAATCAGGGTGGAGACTCCACATTAATTCAAATATGAATGGGAAAGGTTCCCTATTAAAATCCACATTTCTCTTAAGCACCATAGAATTATGATCAGAGACAAACCTTGGGAGAGTAGAAAAAGAAAGGAATTGGAAGATATTCCAATTGGTAGAGATCAAAAACCTATCTAATTTTACTTGGATTAGATGGTTTCCATTCCTTTGATTGGACCAAGTGTACTTAGTTCCTTGGAGGGAGATATCTATAAGACCAACCGAGTTAAAAAAATAAGAAACCTCCATCATGCTATTCGCATAGTCATTCAACCCTCCAGACTTCTCTGAAGGAAGGAGAGGAGAGTTGAAATATCCTCCCAACATCCAATGGTCATCTTTTTTGTGAGAAATAGTATCACTTAGTTGTTCCCAAAGCACTCATGTTTGGAGCATAGATGTTTATTAAGTTCCATCTCTCTTAGGAAGCCAAATCTTCAAGGGTAATCATTAGATTATTCCTGCTAGAAGCACACAAAGTTCCTTTTAACTTTGAGGGATTCCAAAGAGTAGCTATACCTCCTAAAGCACCTTTGGCCTCACTAACAAAATAATTCACACCAGGCCAAATACTCAAAATATCCTTGTCAAAAGTCTCTTTATTCATCTTAGTTTCCTAAAGGAGGAGAACATCCACTTTATTGTCAAGAATACAAGTTTTCACCAGGAGCTATTTATATAGGCTATTTAGGCCCCTTATATTCTAGGAAAGAAACTTCATGGATAACTACTATACAACACCACCCTCTCCCCCCAGAAGCAACCAAGGTTACTTATTCTTGGGCTTCAATCCTACGATCGAATCCAAGGTTCTTTGTTTTCCTGTAGCCACATCCCTCATAGTATCTTTAGTTCTGGAGTCAACAAATTAGAAGTTCAATTTTTTTACTTAATCACTTAGTATTTTTTCTAAAGAAAAGATGATTTTTTTTTTAAGTAGAATTATCTAAAAAATTTAATTATTAACAACTTTATTAATTACAATATTTCAGATTTTATTTTGATTGGCTATAAAATTTTGCCTATTATTGGAGCTATAGAAGAGGGGGACCGACTGCTTAGAACCCCAGGTCACGAGAGGGTCTAGAACAATTAGCTGCCCTGATCTACTTCACGCTAAGGGATTGTTTAAGATAGGTTTGATGTTTAAGGGGGTAAAAAGGAAGGAAAATTGATCTACCTCTTTCCTTTTGTCAACTTGAAAGGTTTAGGAAGTCAGGTGATCAGATTTCTAGAGTCTAGATTGCAACTTAGATGACTCACTGTCAAAGCACTACAATGCGGGACATCGACGACAGTGCAGTGTGCTAGTATCTTAGTGGGGTGCATTCATATGAACAAAGAGTGTAAAGTACAACTTGAAAACTAAGGGAACCTACTAACAACCTAATGTATGCGATTTAAATGCAATAACATAAAACAAAAAGTAACTAAATGACTGAATAGCAAGAAGAATACTTTAACTTGATCTAATCTATGAATTGATGAAAAGAGGGTAAGGAAAGCGCACCTTCCTACCCATGAGTTGATATCTTTAAGGTCTTCACTCAGCGAGCAACCTACACACACAAGGTAGAATTTTTTTTGGATTGTGTATAAAGGACTACCATAGTTAGTCCCTTGGTTTGGTGTTTCCACCTCCAAAGACAACCAATATAGCAACGGTAGAGAAATATGATAAAGAAAGGTATTGAAATGGAAGTACTATGGACTATGCTAAACAATGATATGCTATGAAAAAAATTCAATGATGCTAAGTGAATGGAAGATGGAACAATATCACCTTCAACCATGTGTACTCAAGGAAAATGGGAGGAGTGAGCTCACAAGCTTGCAAATATCGATGTTGTTGCAACATCGAGGAGATTGAGTCCAGAAAACACCAACTTGTTGCTTCAATGGAGGTGAGAATGTTGTGAAAGATGTTGTGAAGAGAGTGAAGAAAGAGTTGTCCAATGTATTTATGATCAAGAAGTTGAAGAGAATGAATGATATAGTAATTTGAAGATGAAATTAGAGGCAAAGGAGTCATTTGAGGTCGATAAAGAGCATAAAAATGTTACACTTCATCACCAATGGAGTGTTGTAATGCCTCTATAGATTCTAGAGGTAGGAATCTTGTCAGGATGACAACATTCCACATAGATGTTTGTGCACTACGCTAGCGTCCCTGATAGAATATCCTCCACCAACACAAAAAAAAAATGCTAGGTGGATGGGAAGAAAATGAGGGATGTGGAATAACATCATAAAATTTAATTTGTCTAAGGTAGGAGGTACGCAAATGTGGAATTTGGAAGGGGTGAAAATTCACACCATTACATTTTCCCCCTAGTTTAGCAAGCATAAGTGTCAACAAATGCATAGTAAAGTAGAGTGAAAACCAAGAAATTTATACCTGAACCATCGAGGAAGTAGACCACAATCTGACACACCCAAAAGCATATGAAGATGATATGGCTCTAGAGGTACTCAATCTTAACGAGAGTTTGAAAAAAATGCACTACAGGCCCTCGCCCCTACGAAAGGTGAAAAAAATTCTCTACAGGTGCTTGGTCCTACAGAGGAGGCACCACATGTGCTTGATCCTGAGGGAAGCCAGATATGAAAAGCTCTGTAGAGTGTGATAGGTCCTTACAGGTGCTCAGTCCAACAAGACAAGTTCGAGATGCTTGGTCCTCCAAGCTTGATTGGAAAAGTAGCTTCGTATGTCCTGTAAAGCAACATGTTAATCCGTAAACAAAACATGTTAGATAGAAAAAAGACACGCAGATAGAAAAACAGTCACATAAACAATCCATAATGGAAGGAGAATCTTTCAAAGGGGTCCCTTGAGAACCCTTCAAAAGAAAGGGGTCCACTCAAGGAATGTTTTGTTTAAAAGGTGAATGATATTTTTCACAAGCGATCTACCACCAAGCAATCCTTTTGAAAGATCTCTTTTATCATGGAATTTCAAAGGAAGAATAATCCCTTGCAAGGGAAAGTTTTTAGACTCCTTTATCAAAAAAAGTACTCCCTTCTAAAAGGAAAGCTTTCAGATTTTTTCTTTACGAATTTGTGATCAAACAAAAATTCTGCCAGGGGTCCTTGTTGAAGAATATAGTTTTTGAAAAATAAAGTATTTTCAACAAGGAATTCATTGGCCATCGAATACACCTTTTGAAAATTGAATCAATATGATATCCCCTCCTTAGGATGGTGCACACTGAATACAAAGGCATGTGACATCCTAAGGAGAGAGAAGAAAAAGTGATGTTGTGGACTACAATACATTATGGGGTGTAATCATGGAAATGTTGTTGCACACACGAGGGACAACACATAGGCACCACAACATCACAAAGAAAGCAAAGAAGAGAGAAAGATGAAAAGGAAACATAAGTAAAGATGAAGAAATCAAGAGATAAGGGGATTTGATATTTTGGGGTTATAACTGCTCATAGATATAAATAGATAGATATAATATAACAATATACATGAAATGTCATCAATCCCCTACTATATTAGACCATGTGAAGACAAAATAATGCCCCCAACACTTTGTATCATCCCCAATTGTCAAAAATCAAGGCAATAACAAAGGAATAATGATGTAACAAATAGTAGAAGTTTACAACACAAAACACTCATGTATCCAAACACCTACAAGGGTGACAAGGGTCATCTAGGAACACATAAAACAAACATGTGGGAAACACACACACAAATCTAATCTACAGATAAAGAAGAGGTTCCCTTCTAGCCCTCATCAACCAAGAGGTCGTCATTCCCCCAATCTAGATCATTGTAAGGGGAAGGCGGACATGCCTGTAAGGGTGGGATAAAAAGGGGAACACCCTCCAACTCTCCTGTGGAAAGATCCAAGGAAGAGGGCCCCTCAAGGTCTTCTTCGCTCAACTCTTGTGAGGTAAAAGTCATTGATTTTACAAAAAATGTTGACAGAGTTGAGACATCGTCTAGTGAGTTGAAAATGCACTTGATGGGAGTGCCATGTATCAAATGAGCTGGTGATGAAGGAGGTGCCTGAGATTTTCTGTCGACCTCACCAAAAGACTCTGGGGTAGTGACGAACTCAAGGGATGTTGGGGTTGCCTTCATCACTAGGATGGCGTAAGCCAACATAGAACTATCTTTTTAAGAAGGTGATCCCTTCTTTTGACCCCCATTAGAAGTAGGGCCACCCTCCAATTTGTGATTTATTGGAGGATGCGAGATCCCCACAGAAAAAGTGGAAGATGATGAAGAAGCAAAGAAGACTGCAATAGACACCACCAAGGTATTCAAAATATCCATAGGCTTAGGAAAAGTCAGGATGTCCAAAAGGGACATCAGGAGAGGAGGCTCAATTGAGGGAGCAATGAACACTTGCACCCTTTTAGGGTGAGGGTCATCCACACTCACAGGGGGAGACAAAAGGAAGATTGAGGTGATGAGAACTAAAGCAGAAGGGGCAGAAGAGGAGGGCACAACATGAGAGATTGAAATATGAGCTACTGACTCCCCTTCCTCCTTCTGTAAAGCATCCTGCTTAGCGACTAGAGCCTTCCTCCAATGCTTATGCTCATGTGTAAGGCAATTTATTTGGCTTTGAGAGTTGAAAGCTACAACCTTAGGAGGAGAAGGAGGCTCTTGTTTTTTCATCGAAGAGTCCATCATAGCCATTGCTGGCGGAGGGAGTGACTCCTAGGAAAAAACAAGAGGAAGAGATGTAGAAATAGAGGCAACAACTAGTGGAGAAGCAAACTTAAGTACCTTAGCAGGGGGCCTCTTCCCATTCGCTACCTTAGGGGTAGGAGTAGTAGGAGGCCATGAAGGCCAAGATGCCGAGGTGACTCCATGAGGACACTTCCCCTTACCATACAAGACCAGTCGATTCATTGTAGGTAAGATGAGAAGGTCAAACAACTAATGCATGGCCTTCTGCCAAGAGGGCACCATTAGACTCCCCAAGAGATGCATGGAGGTGGAGGTCAAGGGCACCACAACGTAGTGGGAGGCAGAAGTAGGTGGAATTGCAGAGAAAGAAGAAGGCTCCTAAGAAAACTTCTCCTTCTCCTTTTGAGAGGAAGCAGGAGCCCGAAGTTGTGCTATCATAGAAGCCTTAATCAAAATAGTATAGGGAGAAGGAGGATAGTTCACTTTCAACGCTATGCCCAGGCCATTCTTGTATTTTATCTAAGTGTGATACAATAGGTTCATCCTTGGAGGAAGCAAACCAATAGAGACAGGCCAAAACTGATCTAATGAATAAGCCCCATGTGACACTAGGGGTTTTTATCCAGTGTCATGCACAATGTGCACGAAGCCCTCATGGGAGAATTTCAAACATTTATGGATTAGTGAAGGGACTGTGTTCATGGAAACTAGCCAAGGGATGCCTAACTTCACTTTGATCAAGTAATATCAAAAAGGGAATGCATTCATTGTCTTTGGCCCAACCAAGACTTAAAGGGTGATGGAACTGATGGGAGGGAAAAACATCCCATAGTGCATGTACGTATCATGATTTTAGATTCATCATACCCATCCTTGTGTAGAAAGTTTATTGGCATGATCTCGTTTGTAATAACATCAACTTGACATGTAGGATTTGATGAGCCCAAAATATGCTCATAATTTGAATGTCATGATGTATTTTTAAATACCCTTACTCTTTTGTTAATGGTTGTTTTAAACTATTTGATTATAATTTTTTTTAATCTAAAATTGGGTAGTATCCTGTGGCAACGCATTCCTATATTCCTGCAGCTTAATATCTCCATATGTCTATATTCATTGCCCTGTTTGACCTCCCAATTGACTGATATGATGCATATGGTTTTTGGATAAATAAGATGAATTTAATGTGTGTGATTAATGAATGAGTATCGTGTTATTATATGCATGCCTTCTTTTGCCTCTGTTGCCATGTGTTTCACAGGTTTTTGAAGTTAGCATGAATGAGTCAATGCGCAACAGATCTTGGTCCTGCAGTGAAGTCCATTTCTAGCATGGTATCGAGGAAGTTGTTCCAGCGAAGACTCTCTGTTTGGGTCATTGGGAGGAGATCTAAATGATCATCAATCTAGGAAGAGTGGAATGCTAGATTCTCTTTGAATCGGTTGAATAAATATGCTCTCATTTATGGGAAGTCTATTCCTCAGTGCTAGGAAGCATCTATGTCCGCATCTTTCTCTGTTAAGTTAGTTAGTTAGTTGCTTTTCTATAAATAAATGTTCCTCCTGCGTGAGTGAGCAAGTAGAGAAGAGAAAGGGACTAGATTAGAAATAAGAGAACAAAATAGAGTATGTTCGAGTTAGTATTATAATGATAAACAAAGTTTTGTGTTAGTTTTCTTACAAGTAGAATGACCATGTATATGATTCCAAGTTTATGAATAAAAGCTGATGAAGTTTTGAGTTCAATTCTTGCATAAATTGGTCAATGCTTGCTATGGGGCCCCACTTAGTAAGTATCTATAGTTAGTTGTTTATCAGTTAGGATTTCATTCTAGGAAGTTTCAGTGCAAACTCAGTCTTATATTGTTCCTGTAGCATAAGGAATCCATCCCTATGTCTATTCGTGCAACATAAGACCAGTTCATGGTTTGTTTCTCAGTAATAGTTGTCACGATTTCTACTTTAATGAAATTATGCTTAAATTGATAAGACTTTTCCCTACGTTCCTACATCAGAAGTAGAATTCCTTTCACATATTTGTTTCTATCAAATTGTGGCTAAAAATTGGATTTTAGTGCACATACAGTGCCGCTCCATTTCAAGTATACATTCCCTGGTTTGACAAAGTAAATGAACGACCATAAGAAGATGTTAGTCACTTGCTGGAATGTCCAATTCCCAGGTTAGGATTTGCCATGACTTTTATATCCTTTTGTGGGCGACAACCATTTTTGGCACTGTTGCCGGGGATGGTGTCAAGCTAAGAACCTGTCATAGTCATTTTTAGCAGTAGTTTAGTGTGTTTATTCAAGAATTTTCAAACCCTTCAATTTTCAGTTAAGTTCGTTACATGCATAGAAGAAGAGACACTCTAGGAAGATTCCTCCCAAACCCTTCCTTCACTAATAACGATTTTGAACCAGCTTATAATCTATTTGAGGAAGGAGGAAACCAAGATATCAATCCATTTGTTGAAGACCCACTTGCTGAATTTCCCTTTGACCTAGCTGATGAAGAACCTCAAGAAAATCCATTTGCTTTGATACTTCATCAAGCAGATATGACACAAAATCCACCTAATCGACCTCCTGCCTTTGAATTCCCTATCATACCCCAACAAGATAATGATAAACTCAAAAATATTCCTTCTTCATTACTTCCCAAGTTCTATGGACTAGTTACAAAGGACCCAGACACTTTCTTGTTTGAGTTCGACATCCTCTATCAAAGCTATGATTACACTACAGATGCTCACAAGTTGAAGTTGTTTCCTGCTACTTTGAAGGAGGGAGCTCTTAAATGGTTCATGATTTTGGGGAGGAATGTTGTCGATAGTTGGGCAGTCATGCAAACAAAATTTCTTGAGAAATATAAGGAATATTGTAAGAGTGGTAGTAAGGGTGATGATATATTTCAAATTCAGCAAAAGGAGGATGAAAGCCTAGAAGACTATATCTCAAGGTTCTTGTTTTCTTTGAAAAAGAATTCAGACCATACTCTCAATGAAGAATCTCATAAATTAACTTTTCTAAGGGGAATCAATGATTCTTGTATTGATGCCTTGGATCTAATGGGAGGAGGAGATATAACCCAAGTTCCTTGGGATGATATTAAGTCCATATGTCATAACTACTCTTGAGAAAATGTCAAGAAGGGAAGAGGTCATCAGGCCATAGTGGGAAAGTCTTCTACTAATGGAGTTTCACGGATGGAGCTTTCAAATCTGCTATCTGATTTCAAGCAAGATATCATAAACAATATGGCTACACAGTTGGATACTATGCAAGCTCAAAAGAAACATGAGGAAACTGAAGCAATCTTGGCCGAGTTCTTTCCACATTGCCAACAGAAGAAGCATGACTGCAGATGTAAGATGGTGGCTAACCTGGAGGCTAAGCAATTACCTACTGACTTTAAAGTAGTAGAAGGTGATGATGACCAAGTATTCTACGTTGCACAAAGGCACCCATGGGCTCAAAGACAAGGTATGCCTCAAGACCCTTTGAATTTTGGTAATCCTTACTCTAATTATAATAACCAATGGCAACCTACACATGGCCCATCACCACCATGGAATACCTCTCAACCACAATGGCCTAACTATCAAAGTCCACAATGGCAATCTCCTCAAGGAGGTTGGCAGCAGCCACAAGGACAATGGACTCCACCCCAAGGTAACTGGCAGTAGAATCCTCAATGGAGAGGTTCTCAACAATGGCAGAGCCAATCCCGTGGCTTTTTGTAGCTTCAACAACCACAACTTCTAGCCCTCATGCCACCTCTTGCGACACCTGCAACAAATATTGGCCCTCCAAAACAAATGCCTATGCCTACTCAACCATTGCCAAATCCTAATAATAAGCAGCAGCAATAACATCCTATGTATTTTGCTGAAGCCAATCAGTATCCAGCCTATGCTTTGAATATTAATGATATCCATCTCAGGTCTACAACCACTCTACCTTATCCACAACTGCCAGTAATTACTGAAACTCCAGACCCTCCCTTTGAACAACTAATTGGTCCTACAGAACAAATACCTATATCAGATACTATCTCTAAGGAGCTTGTCTTGCAGCATCAAGCAAAACCACCTTTTCCTCAGAGATTGCAAGTCAATACACCCAAGTCTATAGAAGAGCCTACCTTTGATATTTCAGATTAGCTAAAAAATGTACACATTCAAATCCCTCTTTTTTAAGCCATTAAAGATGTTCCAATCTATGGGAAAACCATTAAGGAGGCTTGTTTGAAGAAACATGGAAGGAAGAAAAAGGATCTCCAAACTATCCATGTTCTAGGACATTTGGCATATATTATGTTAGTGAAGGTAGTCATGCCAAAATATGTTGACCTTGGGAGTCTTGTGGTACAAATAAATATTAATGGTCAGATAATAAAAAATGTTTTGGTTGACCTTGGTGCAGCCATTAATGTAATGACCAAGCATATTATGGAGTATTTGAATATCCTAACCATTAGGTCTACACCTACCATCCTGTAGCTTGCTGATAGTTCCACAGTAACACTTGATGGCATGGTAGAAGATATAATTGTCAACCTTGAGTCTTGGGAATACCCAACAGATTTCACCATATTATCCACAAAGGAAACTTTGAGAGGATATCCTATCATCCTAGGTAGACCATGGTTAGCCACATCTGATGCTTTTATAGGATGTCATTCATGAGACATGACAATTTCTGATGGTCAGTCAACAAAGAAATTGGCTTTATACCCACTTGCTCAGCCTCAGCCAGACTTGTCTCACCAATTTGGCCAGATTTAGGTGAGGAAACTGAAGAAGTCAGTTCATTGACTCACTTAATGATGTTGCAAACTAATCCGTTTTCCCAAATTCAAAGTGAGGATGACCTGCTTTTACAAATTTTGTAGTCCAACTCAAATATGAGTAGCCCATCTATTTTAGATACCTGTCCTCAACAGTGCTTCCCACAACAACTAAATCCTGAGAGCTTGCCATTTAAAATTCCTGCAGTCTATCAACATTTGCAAATACATACAACACCTTTATTAGTAAACTCCATGAATGATCTTACCAAGAAAATTGAGCTGTCTCCAGGACACTGTTTGAATATAAATAATAAGCTGCCTCCATCTCAACAAACTACCCTAGTCACAATGCTACAAGATCAACACAAAGATTTTGCATGGGACTATGGGGATATGAAGGGAATAGATCTCCAACTCTGTACCCATAGGATCTACATTAAGGAAGATTGTTCACCTGTCAGGCAGCCTCAAAGAAGGATAAACCCAGCACTTAGGGAAATAGTTAAAAATGAACTCCAAAAACTGCTTGATGTTGGTTTTATCTACCCCATTTTAGATAGTCAATGGGTGTCTTCATTGGTGATCATTCCTAAAAAAGGTGGCAAATGGAGAGTTTGTGTCAACTATAGAGAGATGAACACAACAACTAAAAATGATCACTTTCCACTGCCATTTGTTGATCAAGTACTAGACTCATTGTCTGGAAAAAAATATTTCTCATTTTTGGATGGATATAGTGGGTATAATCAAATTAAAATTGCCCCTGAGGATCAAGAAAAAACAACCTTTACCTGTTCATAGGGGAATTTTGCTTAATCTATCCTACCTTTTGGCCTATGTAACGCACCTGCAACATTTGAAAGGGTAGTAATTAGTATTTTTGCTAACATTTCTCACGATTCTATGGAGATCTACATGAATGACTTCACCACTTATGGAGCTACTTATGAAGAAGCATTAGCAAATTTGGAGAAAGTGTTGAAAAGATGCCAGGAGAACAATTTGTCTTTAAATAGTGAGAAGTATTTTATGATGATGCAAGAAGGAATTGTTTTAGGCCATCATATCTCTCCAACATGAATTCAAGTTGATCTTCCAAAAATAGAAGTCATCATAACTTTGCAAACATCTATGAAACAAAAAGATGTTAGAAGCTTCTTAGGGCATGCTGGATATTATAAAAGATTTATTAAAGATTTCAGCAAAATAGCCAGTCCCTTGTATGTCTTACTGACTAAGGATTGTGAATTTAACTGCACTAAGGCCTGTGACAAATCTTTCCTGCAGCTTAAGAACTTACTTACTAAAGCACCCGTTCTTCAAGGACCCAAGTGGAGTCTTCCCTTTCATATACACACAAATGCTTTTGATTATGTCATAGGGGCAGTGTTAGGATAGAAGGATAATTTCATAGAGCATGCCATCTATTTCATTAGCAAAAACCTTCAAGGTCCAGAATTAAATTATACTATCATAGAGAAAGAATTTCTAGCAGTTGTGTATGCTTTGAACAAGTTTCGGCATTATGTCATTGGTTACCAAATATTTGTTCATACAGATCATGCAGCAATAAGGTACCTCATGAATAAGCCTGCCATATTTGGTAGATTAGCAAGGTGGCTCCTATTGTTGTAGGAATTTGATATCACAGTTATTGATAAGCTAGGCAGGGCAAATGTAGTGGCTGATTTCTTGTCAAGACTTCAAACAACTACGCCTGCCACCTCTAAGGTAATTGATGATATCTTTCCTGATGAGCATCTATTTTCTATTGCTGTTCAAACTACATGGTATGTAGATATTGCAAATTATTTAGCAGCCAACAAAATTCCAGCTCACTTCTCACCAAAGGACATGAAGCTGTTGATTGAGAAAAGTTTTAACTTTTCATGGATTGCAGACTGTTTGTTTTACACAGGACCTGACCAAGTCATGCAAAGGTGTGTTAGAGAAGATGAGACCTATGACATTTTGCATGCTTTTCATGATGATCCATGTGGTGGGCACTTTTCATCCAAGAGAACATCAATGAAAGTGCTTAACATAGGGTGTTAGAAACCCTAGATCAGACATGCAAACCTAAACACCTTCCACAGAAGAGAAAACATAAAAAAAACAGAGCTTTGCATGTCAATGTGTAAATTATATTATTCAGGAATTCAAAGATTACAATGAGATGATTTGCTTTATAAAAGCAAAGTATGCAACCCTAATGTTGACCTAAAAATAGCTCAACTAAATAAAACTTACTTATTAATTAAGTAAACTAATTATTACCTAAGCAAAACCTAAGTAAAGTTATGCAAGTGCAATTAAATATTAATTACACTAACACCCCCCCATAAGTGCAACTTAGGGAGACTAAATAAGCATGCACCTAAAAACTAAGATGAATGCAAGAAAACATGAATGGGTCTCGACAACAAGGCCTGATCAAGTACCCATGTACAAATGCAATAATGAGGTAGAGAAGGAAAACCCAGTGGGACAACCCCCCCTAAAATGTGATGACTACTGCAAAGAAGCACTAGAAGAACACTATGGAGTAACACTGGAACCACAATCCGACAAGCAAGGAAAGATACTTATGTCTACAAGAAACCATATCAGAATCATAATGATGCAGCAACAGACCTGATGCCACGGAACACTCGAACACTCCAAACTGGAACAACCCTGGAATCCATAAAGCAATAGTAGATGATGATGACAAAATCTGGAAGCCATGAATCTCAATGTTGATGTCAAAATAAGGCTGAAACTCTTCCATGGGAAAAATTACCATAAAGACTCTAGAACATTAACTACAAATGTAGTGGCCCTTAAACTGAGATGGATCCGATGCAGATCATTAACCATAGGCTCTCAATCTAAAGTGTGAACCAATATGAATTTGATATGTGTCAAGTTAAAACAAAAATGTGGCCAAAAGAAACTAAGAAACTAGATTACAACCCATGTGAGTTGTCATCAAAATACAATGAAGATTATTATGCAAGAAACCCCCCCTGATGGAACTTTATATCAGTTCATTTATTACAATACCCAATGATTGCAAAAGGAGAGAATGACTAAACATGCATAAATAGAAAATTAAGAAAGACCTTAGATCTATGTAGAGGACTGAACCGGCTTACAATGCTACAAGAATGACGAAAAAAGGATCACCGAGTCAAAAGATATGCCCTCCAAAGTGAAAGACAAAAGTTCTGAGTTCAAAGACCTGGAAAATTAAACTAAAGAAAAATAAAAAAAAAATACTAACACCACTAGATCGGTGTCAGAATTAGCTTTCAAACGGTATCTCATTTGTGAAAAAAGGACACTATACGCAAAAGTTACGCCTGATTTGGTGAAAGTAATCCATAATGGCCAATTTGACCTACAAGCAGTCCAGGGGGCTAAAAAAAATTCGGCCCTTGGTTCTGTGCACAACCAAGGGTTGGTGGATAGGGGGCTAGGATGGAGCCCCTGGTCACCCATGTGACTTGCATAGGTGCTGGAGGGTCGACCGGGGGCTGGGCGCATAGCGCCTAGTCCCCCATATGACCGCAGGCGGAGAGTAGAGGGGCCCGTGGGGGCTAGGCTGACTGACGGCCGGTTGGTGGTGCCGCTGGCCAGAGCGGTGGGTGGGTGGTCACTCGACAGCAGTAACCCTATGCACTAGTAGCGTGAAATTTGATGCCATTTTTTGGATTTTCGTGCCCTTTTCACCTCGTGAAGCGTGTTGGGGAGGTCGTACGACCTCTCTGGCAATTTTTTTTGCCTTCTGAATCAACTTCGCCAAAATCGATGAAATGAAGGCGATCTTAGGGTTTTTGGGCACTGCGAACGCGATGGCAATGTCTATTTTTCTCCAATGTGCTCTGAAAAATAGGCTTCCCCTAGAGCTTCCAAAAAATCAGCAAACATGAAACCCTCACATATTGGCAAATCATGACCAAAATATGCAAAATGAAAGCTAAACCTGACTTTTTCCAGTGCTCTAAATCCAATGGTGAAGCCCAATCTGATCCAAGATGCTGCATAGATGAACTCAAGGTATGAAATCTTTGAGGAACCCCGAACAAACTCTGCAATGATTTTCTCTAGAATTTGAGAAGGGACTGCATGTCAAGACTCTGATACCATGTTAGAAACCCTAGATCAAACATGCAAACCTAAACACCTTCCACAGAAGAGAAAACATAAAAAAAGCAGAGCTTTGCATGTCAATGTGCAAATTATATTATTCAGGAATTCAAAGATTACAATGAGATGATTTGCTTTATAAAAGCAAAGTATGCAACCCTAATGTTGACCTAAAAATAGCTCAACTAAATAAAACTTACTTATTAATTAAGTAAACTAATTATTACCTAAGCAAAACCTAAGTAAAGTTATGCAAGTGTAATTAAATATTAATTACACTAACACAGGGCACTATTGGCCCACACTACACAAGGATGTTGTAGCCTACACCAGAAAATGTGATAGATGTCGACAAATGGGGAGACCAACAAGGTCTGATGAAATTCCCCTATATCCACAAGTGGTAGTTAGTCCCTTTGATAAGTGGGGAATGGATTTTTTTGGGCCTATTGATCCTCCATCCAATGGGAAATCCTACATTTTGGTTTGCACTGATTATGTAACCAAGTGGGTGGAAGTGAAAGCAATAACACATGCCTGTGACAATAAAGTTGTTGAGTTCCTGTATGAACAGATTTTTACTCAGTTTGGAGTCCCAAGGGAGCTTGTTACTGATCAAGGAGCTCAATTTACATCAAACCTGATCACTGCATTGATGAATGACTACAAGATCAGGCACAAAAAGTCAAACCCATATCACCCTCAAGCCAATGGTCAAACAGAGGTTACTAACAGAGAATTAGAGGGAATCCTTACAAAAATAGTACAGTTACACAAGAAAGATTGGAGCAGTCGTCTTCCAGAAGTAGTCCGGGCCTATAGGACAACATGGAAAACAACTATAGGGTTTACCCCTTTTGAGTTACTTTATGGAAAAACTGCCATGTTACCAATAGAGTTTGAGCATAAGACCTTAAGGACTGCTTTTCAGCTTAACATTGATCTTTCAGAATCCCAAAAGGAATGCCTCCTACAACTAAATGCATTGGATGAAATAAGGAAAGCTTCCCTGCAGCACACTGAAGCTATCCAACAACAAAGGAAGAAATGGCATGACCACAATATCAGAACTAAGCATTTCTCTGCCGGTGATTGTGCACTACTCTATGACTCCAGGTATAAAGAAAATCAAGGTAAACTTACAACAAGATGGCTTGGTCTGTATGAAATAGAAAATGTATTCGATAATGGTTTAGTTCAGTTGGCTACAATAGATCTTGTCCACTTCAAACTGCTGGTTAATGGACACCATCTTCGGTTGTATCATAAGCCTGCATCTAAAGAATAATTTATGAAGCAGTTTGTTACAGATACAGCCACTGATCTTCATGCAGCAAAAGGCTTCGATCTTCTTCCTATAGCATTTCTTTAAAAACTATGTTGTACGTCCTTAGTAAAGGTTTTATTTTTACGGAAACCACTTTCTCCATCACCATCCATCACCATCATTCATTCCATCTTTCTTTTCTACATCACCCATCCATGTCACCCATCCTACCGTACCACCTCCATTTATGATTTCTTTTCCAAGCAGTCATTTCAGGCTGTGCTATGATATCTCCCAATATTCGTGAGCATTTAATACAAGGTATGCGATATTCTTTTTATTTGTCACATCATTTATTTATTTCATTTATTCATTTATTACAATGTGTCTATTAGTCATTACTGTTTCTTCTTTGCCTATCCTTTCGCACATGTGTGGACACATGCCAAATCTTAAATAGGGGGCGGAGATAATCTGTTTCAAAACTTTTTCTTTTGCCAATGCCACGCTTGTTAAAGATAATTTTTAATTGTACTTCCCAAGAATGAATGCGTGCTTTTTCCCTGATCAACAAGTTAACTACTTAATTAAGTAGTTTCTAAAACTCATTGCATGCAATTGTCTTTATATCATTTTTGGAAAGAAAATAAAGGTAACCAGCCGAAAAGAAAAGAAACAGAGTGAAGAAAAAGTATTTTTCAAATTCTCAGAAGAGGTCGAGTTTCAGGGATTTTAGCAGAGTCAGTTTTTGAATATGGGTGGTCAGCTAGTAAGACATGAGATAGCAGCTCATGAGGCCTTAATGCAAGATCCTCAAGTGGTTCAGGCATTCAGTATTTGCGGATGGCTAAATTATTTTATGAGAATAGACTCCTTTAATGAGGAAGCTGTAGGTTAATTTTTAAGAATTCTTTCGGAAGGAGAGGCTATAGTATGGGGTTTAACAATAGCTGTGACAGAAGAACGGATTGCTGAAGTGACTGGGCTTCCAAGCATAGGAGAGAACTTCTCTTCAAGAAGGGATGCTATCTCTTCCAGGGCAGAATTCACATTGCCAATAGATGGACCCTTAGAGGTTTCAAAGCAAGGATGCAAACTGGTCTCACTGCCTTATCCATATTAAGAATATGCCTCCTTCATAATTAGGTATTTGACTTGTGAAAGACGTTTTTCTTATTTTCATTCTTACCATTTAAAACTGTTAAGTCATATGAGGCACAGGTTAGCTGTGAACATCCCAAATTTCTTGGTAAATCTGTTGGAGCGTAGTGCCCATGAAACCCAGAAGGGTAAAGATAATTCCATCACCCATTATGCCCTTATTAAATTATTGATTGAGCATTCTTTGAGGGATGTATCACCCCTTTCTTGGCAAGAATTATTTTCCTAGAAAGGACTACAACCTCCTGAACCTCCTAGAGCACTCCCTACACAGCCCAAGAAAAAGAAAAAGAGATTAGAGTCTACGAGTAGGGAAGCAGAGCAAGAATCATCTGCTCCTGCAACACCTAGTCCTGTAGCCTCCACACCTGAACCCTCTACCCAAATAAAAACTAGGTCTGCTACAAGAAAATAAAAGGGGAAAACAAAAGTTGGAGAATCATCTAGGGCTAAGCAAACCTCAGAACTAAGCCCTTAAACATGAAAGCGAAAATGTGCTACCCAACTTTTCCCTGTAGCTACACCTGTTGCCACCACAATTCCATCATCTTCCTCTCCGAATGAGTCTGAATCCCCTAGGAAAATTAGAAGAGGAAAGTTGCAAAAGAACCTCTTGCATCTGCTACATTGCCTAGAAGAGCTTCAACAAGAAAATAGAGTAAAACTACCTCAACCCCCGTCCAACTAGAAATTATAGTCATTTCAGAGGAGTCTGAGGGGCTTAGTCATGGGGATTCTTAGAGTGTATATGAGAATGTTCCACATAGTTCCTCTGTTGTTCCTGAGGAATTTCAAACTCAAATAGAGGAAGTTGAGGAAGTACAACAAGGTTGTAGTGATGAAAGGAGGATGCCAAGTCTTAATGATTTGGCTAATGCAGTTGAGAGAATTTCAAGAGAAGCACAATCTCCTCCTAAGTAGCAAGAAGAAGAACCTAAACAAACTGAGATATTCAACAAAACACCATTGCCCTCAGAACCTTGTCGTGCATTGGTTGTGTACAAAAGAACATTATTGATTGAGTATTTAGAATATCTTAAAATTGTCTGGAGGCCTGTGACACTTCAAACTTTGAGTTTCCGCCATCTGGCTAAAACTGAAATGCAACAAAGTCTGTGAGAAGAGGAGAAGAAGAAATAAAAGAAAGAAATTGAAAGCCAAAAATAGGAAATCTAGGAAATAAAGGAGAAAATGAATGAAATGATGAAAGTAGTTGAACAAATCATGGAATGTAGACCACCACCTAGGGTGTATGCAATGTGCTTGAAGGAGCAATTTTTGTGGTTCCAATTAATGAGAATTTCAAAAAATCTGGACCCTAACATTCATTATGCTAAAATTTTTTATGATACCTATCAGACAACACCCAATTGGTTAAGAAATTCTTTGTGTGAATTTTATTTGCATGGTTTGTTAATACCTTTTGAAACAGAGTGGAATCCGCTTCTTTACATTGGTGACATTCATTTGAGGTCACTTATGTCTTGGGTGGCTAACAAGATTAATTATGGGAAGCAATTAGAGGATTATGAGGAAGCTGAAAGGAAAGAACCAATTCCCCTGCGACCAAAAAGCTCAGACCTTCAAACAGTTCTAAGAACTTGGTTCACTGTTGCATATGGATTCTATGATCCTGCAACAAGAATAAAAATATTTTATCTCAGAAAATAGGTATATGATGAGTTTAAAGGCCAACCATATTTGTTTTGGAAGCTTTCATCTTCCAGAATCAAAACAAGATGGGAGAAACTGACGGTTGGTCTGAGAAAATCTGAGCCACATAGCCCTCTGAATTTTAGAGCAACCATCAGAAGATCAAAAAGGTATATACAACTGGGTCTCTAGGAAATATTTGAATTATGGTTTCCATTGACATTTCAACCTCCTGTTTTGATGTGGCCCTTGTAACCTTATTTGGCTACAAATGTTAATGAAAACACAAAAGCTCGTAGGAATGAAAGGTGACAAAATTACAGAGGCTTCTACTTCAAGTTTGGAACTTCAATGCAAGGCCATGCTACTCCAACTAATTTTAGGGAAATAACAAGGAAGATTAATGTTGGAGGACCAGCATTAGCATATTGTTCAACAAAAAACTACCAAAGCCTTTGCAGTTTTATATTTACCTTTGCGGTTGCCCCTTAAAAATATAAATGCTTACTGCCCTCAGAGCTCTCCACGTGGCTTCCTCACGAAGCTTTTCACTTTTTCGTCACTTTGCTTTTTGGCAGTCTCCATCTGCATGTCACGTGGCTCTCTCTGGCTGTTTTCCTGAGTTGGGCCCGCCTTGTACTTTATTTTCCTCGGAGTGCTCCACATGGCTCCCTCTCGAGGTTTTCTGTTGGGCATCTTTTTGACTTTCTACTAGGCTCCGTCTGAGCGACACCTGGCATTTTCTTTTGAGCTAGTTACCTTGAAATTTCCACTGGACCTTTTGCACTCGCCTGTTGTCGCTTGTCCTCTCCTATTGCTGTGTGGTTTTCTATTCTATGTCGTGGCCTCGTTGGCATGCTGTTGATCGGTCAATGATTGCTATGACGGCTTGAAATGATTTGGGCCATCAGTCTCTGCACATGGGTTGCTCTTCTCTTGATGCATCTTTAGGCGGTGGACTGGCCAATAAATATGGCCATGTTTTCTTTTATTAGGTTATTGGTTAAGTTTTGCAAAAACTCCTGAGCACTTGGAAGAAGGCCTTTGTAATTGCTTTATTGAATTTGAAGACTCCAGACTATGCCAAACAATTTCGGCCTTTCTGTTTAGTCATGCATTTAATGAGACTGTTGTTCTGTGTCGTTATCTTGCTTCATTTCATGAATGCTTGTTCTTCAGCTTTCTATGATTTTTCCATAACTCAATAAATACAGACCATGTTTATTTTAACTCTTTTGTGTTAGCTCAAAGTTATGTTAAAGATTATGTTATGCAAAAGTGGAAGGTATCCTTGCGATTTAAGTGCTTTTGAAAAAATTATCTTAATTAATAGCAATTTAGTGGTTCGAGCCTTTGCATTCTACACTGTTCTCTAGTAAGTTTGTCTAAAGACTTTGGCGCATCGCCTGTAGTGTAAATTTTACATTCCTACTATCTCCCATACCTTTTACTTCACCCACTAAATGAAGAGCCGACTTCGATAAAATCCCAAAAGTCACTTAACTAGTGCACAATGTCCCCCATTAGCTAAGTTTCCCATAAGACTGCCGCTACATGCAAAATACTGCGTCAACAGTTCTTTTTTTGGCATGTCCGGTGGGACCGCGAACTAGCACATTCGCCTGATCTTCATAAGTGTGTATGAGCCATCGACCTATAACCTTGTTGCAGACTGCAAGTCCTTGGCCAGCTTGTACCGCCTTTAGTTTCTGTGCACCCGAGAGGTCGCCGAGGTAGCCCTTCACCTCCTCCATCTCCTCCTTCTCTGACATCACCTAATCCACCTATACCTATGGCTACTAGAAATTATGTAGCCTGGTACTCCGATAGTCCATTAGTAACACCTGTGCCTCTTGTAGTATGGGCCCCCATCACTGTTTTCACTCTAAAAGCTATCCCTAAATATTATGGGGATGAATCAAAGACACCAATAGAGCATCTACAAGATGTAGCAGACATATGTCTGGTACATGGTGTATCGAACAAAAATGTAGCCCTCAGATTACTGGCTGCCTCCTTCTGAGGAAAGGCATTAAACTAGTATAAGACTTTAGAAGCTAGTAATATTGCTACTTGGGACCAGCTCAGAACCCCATTTTATGAGCATTTTTCAAACGCTGGCGACAAGTCTTTGTTGTACCATCAACTAGAAAATATAAAGCGAACCCCTCATGAAGCTTTGCCTGATTTCAATGCGATGTTGCATTCGACCTGGCAGAGAGTGCTTGTGGGCAGTCGACCACCTCTAGATCTAGTGTTCATGTTCTACCTAAAGTCGATCAACACTGATATCTCCATGATGTTACAAGCTTTGGGTAGAGACACTCTTCCTGATGCTTATGCCTTGGCTATTGCTGCAAAAAATAATTTGATCACCATAGGAAAGTTAGCACCGAGACCCATCATTCCATTGTTCCCCAAGTGCAACGCTATAGAGGTCAAAGTTCCTTCCACAAGTGCACCCACGGCTCCTCCCCAATCTATGTACATTTATCCTGGAAGTGTTTCGAGCATGGCCCCGACGATAGCTCCTATTGTAGCTCCTGTGCCTAATCCCATGGCTGCCGAGATGAACGAGATGAGAGAACAAATGTAGGCTATGACTAATGAATTGACTACTTTAAAGTGACAACAATACAACTATCAAAAGCCTGCATACCAAAATTACCGAGGCGAAAAACCTCCGTACCAATCAAATCAGTGGCAGGATAGGTCACGTGGGAATACCTCGGCTCAACCAAGTAACCAGATGGTTCTGGTAACCCTGCCTATGCAGACTATTCATCCTAGTTCAAGTAAGGAGCTGGTGGCAGGATAAAATAATTTAGTTGAAGATGTCAATTCATGGTGTTTTCCTTGCAATGATGCACATATGCCGCGAAACTATCTGCGGGAAAATTTGCAACAAAAAATCGTAGATCAACGTAGCCAAGGCAATGCATCCGTTTCCAACAACCACCATATACCTCTCAGCAAATGGACAATGCAGTCCTCACCGCTCAAATATAGGGGATGTCCATCCAGCAAGAGTCAAAAATTGTTCCAGACCAGACTCTCTTTTCTTGGATGGAAGGAGAAGAGTCAGCATTTCTGAATGATATCCCTATAGATAAAGTACCCTGAGTGCAATCTGATTATAATACGCATTCCAAGCATAGGTTCACTAGAGAGTTTACAGCCTTGCCTACCAATGCTATATCACAACCGACACCTAGCCCAGTGGCAGGCCTATTGCCAATCCCACCATAGTCAGAAACGGCTATTCCTAGCTCTTCGAATCCACTTCCTCTGAAGGCAAAGGCTCCATCAATCATTTCTGTTGTTGCTAAACTATTGGACGTACCGATCGCAAAACCAATGATGACCGCAAGACCTAAAGAGCAAGCAATCGTGACTCACCATTCAAAAGCACAATTTAACATGGTGGAACAACTAAAGAAGTCATCTACCAACGCTTCTTTATGGGATGTCCTGGCTATTTTGGAGCAAAAGGTGCTGCTACAAAAGGCGTTGTCAGATGAAGAGAATGTGAAGATTCCTACTCACTCTAATGAAGAGGATGTATCCAAGCCGGGCTTGGATAAAGTGCTAACAATTCAACTGGAAGAGAAGCTCGAATCCGGAAAGAAAAGTAAGCCTAAACCTAAGCCTTTCTTTCTAACACTGATTATTGGTGACAAGTTGCTGCATAATTGTATGATCGACTCTGGTGCTAGCACCATTGTCATGCCAAAGCAAGTAGCTGATGCTTTGGGTCTAAAATATGAACTTCTGAATAAAGGAGTCATGCAGCTTGATGGAAATAAGGTTGATATTGTCAGGATAATCAAGGGATTACCTATGACTTTGTTTGCCTGCCCTAGTATCTGTGTAAATCAGGATACCATACTCATCGATATCCCTCCTTTGTTCAGGATTTGTTTGTCTTGAGAGTTCACTGCAAATGTAGGAGGATATCTAGCGCTAGACTGGTCACACTTAATTCTAAGGACTAAGCATGGGGCTAAGATGAAACTATTATTTGAAACTCTGCATTCTGAACATGTTGCTGATGAAGCTCTGCTTAATTTTGAAGCAGCATACACTTCAATCTCTTAGGAGGAAAGGTTCAATGTGGAATTTTTTGAAGAAGAGGAGGCTACTAGCTCTCGGATTGAAGACGAAGAAAATTTGTTGAATGAATTTATTTATACGTACCCTTTGGGAATTACCATGCAACTAGCCTCAGAACCTATGTTATACATGAAGAGGGGCAGATCATGCCCAAAGTTACTAAAGAACCTGAAGATGAAGAATCTTCAAAAATATGGATGTTATACTTTGATGGAGCTAGATGTAGAGTAGGAGCTAGAGTGGGGATTTGTTTGATATCCCCATCCAACGAAAAGACTTTGAGGTCTTATCGCTTTTATTTTGTGTGTTCAAATAATGAAGCTGAGTATGAAGGTCTCATCCATGGTTTAAACTTTGCGGAGCAAGTGGATGCAAAGTAGATAAGTGTCTTTGGAGATTCAGAGCTAGTGGTCAACCAGGTCCATAGAATTTTTGTTGCAAAGAACGTCCGTATGCGATCCTATCGACATAGAGTCTGGGATCTGATCAACAACTTTAAGGCTTTCAATATTCAAGCTATTCCTAGGGAGATGAATTCCGAAGCCGAAAAGATGGCAACTATAGGGGCTCAGTTAGAGCCGACCTCCAAATTATTAAAAAATAAGCATGCAGTGAGGGTAGTTGTAAGACCTGCTATCCCTGATAACAATCAAGACTGGCAAGTGTTTGATAGTGATGCTCATATTGCATCATTCCTCCAGTCATCTGGAGAATTCACTGATCAACTGCAATCGAAGATCGCCGAAGCTTATGGAGATCAAATCATCCAGTTGAAATCCAACAAGCTCTCGAGAGGCCTGGTCACTCTGGAAAGCCTGTTCGATTCTGATGATGCAACGATAGACAAAAAGAAACTCGTGGCTGACCAAGGCGATTACACTGATTTGCATATCGGGGAAGATAAAAAGCTTAAGGTCGGAAAAGAAGTTTTTCAAAAGAATAAGGATAGACTAAGGCATTTCTATGAAGAATATCCGAGCGTAGTTGCTTGGTCGTATGATGATCTTGAAGGTTATGATCCCGAAATCATCGAACATACAATTGAGTTGTCAGAAGGGGTGAAGCCAGTTTGACAAAGGAAGAGACTCGTAAACCCAAAGATAGAGTCTCTCATGTCACAGAAGCTAAATAAGTTGATCACGTCTCGAATAGTGTTCCCGATCAAGTACAACACTTGGGTGTCAAACCTGGTACCAGTCCAGAAGAAAAATGGGGATATACGCCTGTGCGTAGACTTCCAAGATTTAAATAGAGCATCCTTAAAGGATCATTACCCCTGCCTTCAATGGAGGTAATTCTGCAAACTGTTGCTGGCTTCGAAATGTTTTCAATGTTGGATGGTTTTTCGGGTTACAACCAAATCCGAGTAAAAGAGGAGGACCAACACAAGATAGCATTCACCACGAAGTAGGGGACTTATGCATATGCTAAAATTCCTTTTGGGCTCTCAAACGCTAGGGCCACTTTTCAGAGAGCCATGGATATTGTGTTTAAGGATCTGATCCACAAGATTATACTCATCTACTTGGATGACTTGACAGTATTCTCAAAATTTGCTGACGATTATTTTGATCAGTTGGAGCTTGTTTTCCAGAAGTATTAGGAATTCAGGATTTCTTTAAACCCGAAGAAGTGTGTCTTTGGAGTTCCCCAGGGGAAGCTATTGGGATATGTGGTCTCTAAAGAAGGCATTGCTATTGATCCGAAAAGAGTTGATGCAATCTGGGAGCTCTCATTACCTGTCAACAAAAAGGGTGTGCAGTCTTTCCTAGGTAAGGTCAATTTTATTAGCTGATTTATTACAGACTTTGTAGGTATTGTTTGACCTATTACCTTAATGCTCAAGAAGGATTAGATTTTCAAATGGACGATGGAAGCCAGAAAAGATTTCGATCTAATAAAGGAGGCTATTTCTTCCGCTCCTGTGTTGGTGAACTTTGACCTATCAAAATATTTTATTATGTATGTTTTTGGTGGTGGAAATAGTATTGCCATGATGCTTATGCAGAAGGATGATGAAGATACAAGGGAATCTCTCATTGCCTTTTACTTGCGAACTTTAAAGGAATATGAGGTGAAATATAACTTTGTAGAAAAATAGGCCTTTGCCATTGTTAAGGGGCTTAAGAAGTTCTAGCATTTGATATCATACAACAAGGTGATTGTTTGTGTACCACATCCTAGTGTGCGGGATTATATCATGGAGAGAGAAATCACTGAAAAAGAGCCAATTGGATCACTAAGATCCTAGAATATGATATTGAAGTCAGACCTGTCAAGACTATCAAAGGAAAGGGACTGTGCAAATATCTCGCCGAAAACAGTGAACTAGTGGCAGAGTTTGAAGTTCCAGAACTTGTGCTAATAAATGGAGAGAGTTCTCTAAGCAACTGGCTAGAAGATAGAATGAAATTCATGCAGATGGGAAGGTATTCGATCAATCTCCCATCTTTTAAAAGACATTTCTATTGCCTACAGAATAGCAATTATGTTCTCTTAGAAGGTGTCTTGTTTAAAAGAAATTTTAATGGTGTTCTGCTAAGATGTGTGAATGAGGAGCGAGCAAGCCAATAAGATATTAAATCAATACCATAATAGCCAAGTCAGAGGACATTTTTCTGCAAGAACCATGACAATTAAAATTATATCTGTCAGTTATTTTTGGCCAACACTTTTTAATGATGCATTTTCATTGATTAAGTCTTGCAAGAAATATCAGTTCTATGTCGGAAAGAGACAGAATGCTGCTATGCCTTTAAGGCCCATAGTGGTAGAAGAACCTTTCACTCAATGGGGTTTAGACTTCATTGGGATGATTAACCCTTTCTCTTCAACTGGACATAGATGGATATTGACAGCAACCGACTAACTTACTAGGTGGGCAGAGGCGATGCCACTAAAAAATACAACAAAAATGGAAATTCTTAATTTCCTTGAAGAGTTGGTGGCCAGATTCGGCCCATCTAAAACAATCATCTCTGATAATGCTAAGGCTTTTCTCGGCTCAAAGATGAGCCAATTCGCACTAAAGTATGGAGTGTTCCTAAAGACCTCTTCTAATTATTACCCCCAAAAGAATGGCCTCACAAAGTCTACTAACAAAAACCTCATCAGGTTACTAAAGAAAATAGGCTTCGAACACCAGAAAAAATGGCATAGGAACCTCCGGACAGCATTGTGGGTAGACCGGATCACGCCCAAATAGATATTGAAGACATCTCCTTATGAGATGGTGTACGAGAAAGAGGTATTACTGCCTATTGCCACAGAAAATCCTGCCCTGTAGTTGCTTAAATCCCTGTAAATTGAACAAAATGGAGCAATGGAAGTGAGGTTTTCTGAATTACTTGAGGTCCAGGAGAAGAGAGAGCATGCCCTGGAAGCGATGAACAACCATCAGCAAGTGGTAAAGAGATGGTTCGACAAAAAGGCTTTAGATCAAGGGTTGCAATGTGAAGATTTACTTCTTAAATTTAATGAGTGCGGAGCAAAGCCCGGACAACACGAAAAATTTGACAGTCTCTAGGAAGGGCCATTCAAAATTGCCCAGTGTAAACAGTTCAACTCTTTCGAGTTGGAAGATATGGAAGGAAATGCCCTGAGTATTCCAGTCTATGGAATACATCTTAAAAGATTTCATTAATTCTGCCTGTGTGTTGATTTTGTACATTGTAAATATGTAATTACTCTTCCCTACTTTAAGTTTTGGGTCTTCTCAGTGTAAGAAATGAAATGAAATGACTGCAATAATGCTAGAAATGAGAAAATATTGTAAATGGGCTAAGTCTTCTGAAAAAGATATATATTATATTTATATAGCCAAAGATTTACATTATAATTTTGGGGGGCTAGAGGCCTGGTATCAATATTTACATATATCTGCTATAGAGTGGAGCTTGAAGCATAGAAAGGAAAAATTTGGGATCATCTTCAATCTCAAGTCAACCATGGGAAGGACCAGCAATCATGGCAACAGGCGGCGTGAGATCATGAAACACCATTCTTTCAAAATATTCGTACCACTGAAGATTTTAGAATTGTTCAATGTAGTGCACACACATAAGGAAGTAGCAGCTGACATGGACCTTGGCGTGATGCTCCTCATGATTCTCTAACTTAAACCCAAAAAGAAAAGGCCTGGTTGGAACAATGCCTCCATGCAGTTGCTGCAGGTGAATGTTGCGAACCGAGGGAATCCCATGGTCAAATTGGGCCGCACACACAATCTGCTCCAAGCCTCCGAGGTAGCGCTGAGGAAAGACTCACTTTGTAGCTTTAGAATTTTGCATTTGAAAATGCTAATGTCCAGTAGCGAGGCGACGAAGTGGGAGAAAATGCTAGTATTCACCCGATACTGCTCCTCATACTCCACACAGTCTTTGCCGAGGACCCACTTGATTGCCTTCACATACAACAGGTTCTTCACACCTGTCATGTGTTTTAGGCACCTGCATCTAATTTTTCCAAGGAAGGCAGCGTGAGTCTTTTTATAGACAAGCCTCACTGGTGTTTCCATGTTGTTTGCTTTTTCGGCTGAAGAATGAAATTGATAAGTCCTAAAGAAAGCTTGCTAAGCAAGGAGTGCTAGAAAATTTCATGATTGGCTATGCTACCAAGGGTTTTATTTATAGACTGGTTTAGGTTTGCCAGCCAAGGAAAATCATGATTATCGATTGAGCCCAAGTGTGTTGCATTGCCTCAGTTTTTAGTGATGCAGCGTGCGAGGTGATGGGAAGGTGTAGGTACAAGTTACAACTGGCTCTGTTGAGTTGCCACATCCATTCAAAGATAGGCCAGATGTCGACACAAACCACCGTCGTCCCATCCGTCAATGCAAATAGCCTATGAAGGGGTGTTCACAAGGTTGCCTTGGTTTGTCTTTCAAGAAAAATCAGGCTCCGTCACTTGCAAGAGGTTGTCCATTAAATGCTCGAGCAATTTGGCTGGTTGGCGATCCTTTCACACGAATGATAGCTAGTGATGCATAATTAGCAACTTGGTATGAATGACTGGCACGTACTCTTTTCAATCGCCTTTCTTGAGAATCGAAAAGGTAAGTTATGGCATGCAGAGAAACATATTTATTGCAAAAGTTACCAAAGATTAAGCAACTAAGGCATTCGCAAGAAGAAATAAATTTTCGAAAAAGCTAAGTCGTTTGCCAAAGGTTTGCAGAAAAGTTCTTGCGAAATATTAAAAATGGCTGAGATTGCAGAGAAACCCCTCATTGGTTGTGGCTCTAGCAACTATAAGCGAGAAAATGAAGGTAGCACCCCTCATACAACTCTACAACCAAGAGTCTTATGCCACTCTAGGCATACCCTCAAAGCGTCGCTGGCCTTTCACTCATACAGTGGACCAGAAAATATTGAACGTGGTTTCTCACAGAGATCAGGCTGTGGTCTTGGAGGATTGGGATAACGTCTTTGATCCTGAGTTATCTTGCAATCCTAAGAGCCTTAGGGAGGCCGCATGCGAAAAAATGAAGCATATGACAAACCCATTTCACAAACGTCTATGGTTCTGTGGCCTTGCGCAGTACATGGTTCCTTTGGTGCATCCCTGCCCAGAAGTTGTGGCGGTATGTGTAGCGCATTTTGACCCAGACACTCGGGTAATCAGCGACAAAGATTTCAGGGTAGTTATTAGCCCTGAAGCTATTCAAGATATGTTGTGCGTCTCGCTTCCCTTGACCCGTGAGGTCGAAATGTTCGAAGTGGAAAGAATGCAACAAAAGTGGGGAGAGCTCCAAATGGGACCACAGTTTTATTGCTCTGAGATCAATCAACCAATGAGTAGTTTGGCGCCGCCCAAATTCCCTTTCAATATAAAGGCTCTGAAAGGTGGGTCTTCCTCTATCGCTTCTATGCTGGTGCTGGTGTGTGGGCTGGACTCGGACAAGTACGCTCTTGAGTTCCAAATGTGCATCAGCTTTATGCTGAGGAGGAATCACGAGGCTCCGCTCCTAGATTTTGCAAGAGTTGTTAGTGATGGAATTTGGCAACAACTGCAAGAGTTTGGGGTCGACTCTCAGTTCAGGTATTCGTCTTTCCTGACTTACTTGATCTTGCACCAAAACCCGGATTATTTTTTGACGTCCATGTCCTTGTCTGTTTTTGACGAGGGCGGCCTAAGAAAATCGATTTCAACATGGACCCCTGTCATGTCAAAAACCTTTGATTATTATGCATTTTCAGATTCGTTCATAGCCCCAGCTCTTAGGGCTTTGGATAGAGCTAGCATTAACATGACCAAACGCATATCGCCTCGTCAGAAGTCCTGGTTGGGGAAACTGGTTCCACCTTATAACTGGTTTTTTGGCTTGGATTTCACCATACTCTGCATACCAGGTTTTATCCGGGAGCCTTTTCGACTTCCTTGTTTACTTTCTGACAGAGTGTTGGCCCTGGAGGCAATGAGGCAGCTATGTACCCTTGACGATGATTACTGGGGGGGAAAACACTTAACCTCCTATTTGCTGCTACCAATCATGTTTGGATCTGTGTCGCTAATTAAAAAGAGGACTCCAACGATTGATACCTCAGTGATTCTACTTTCAAAGTTGGGTCACCTCGGGTTGGTATTGATAGAAGAAGCCTGACATTATAATCCCGACAATAATTTAGCAGGAGTGGGCATCAAAATCCCACATTCACCCCGACCATTCTGGGACCTTCGAAGGAATCCCGAGGAAGAAAATTTAGGTAGGTATATAGGCCTTGAGTATTTGCCTACAGTGAATGGTCGACCGCCATGGCTGATTTTTTATTATATCGTAGGGAATGCCAACCCTAAGTAGAAGATCAATACCTACCTGGTCACCCATTTAAATAAGCTCGGTTGGGTGCCCGAGAAGATTCAAGCCTTCTGGGTATAGCGACAGGAGATTCAGGCAACTGGCAAGCTTCATGACGAGGTGGCCTTTGATGACATCTAGGAGAATGAACATCCGGATGTTGAAAGGTCTCTGAACCGCTCAACATCTGTGCAATAGTACAGAAGGGAGGAAGTTGCCGCGGAGTTTGGAGAGGAGGTAACTCAGAATCCCCCTACAGTTGTCGAGAGTCCAATGTAGGAGAGGGATACTAGTAAGCAGCCTACATAGGAAGAGGAGCCACACGCACAAACGTCGGAGCCAACCAACTCTTCCAAATCAACACGAAAGAGGGTGAGGACTACCAGTGAATGAAGGCGGGTTATTTTAAACCTTGCTGATTCCTCGGAAGAAAAGCGACAACGAACCAGAGAAGCTGGTGGGGAGAAAGAGCAATTGATGGAGGAAGCGGTCGAAACATCTGTAGCTCCACATGAGCCTCAAGTAACTTTTCCTCCCTCTTCTCTCTCTTCCATGTCTCTGGTCTCTCCGTCATCTGCCCCTGCTTTGTCGTCCGCTCCAATTTTTACTACCTCTCCTAGTTTCCCAGCTTTATCCTCTGCTTTCTATACCTTGCTTGAAACGCAATTCGATGTAAGTATTGGGCTTAATGTCCAACAGTTTTTATCTCCGGGGCCTAGCCTTATGGTTGGTGCATCTCTAGTTTTCCCTTACACCTTTTTCTCATCTCCTCCGAGTGGCCAATTCATTCTGCCATTCTCCCCCGCTATCATAACATGGCCTAGCAAGACTTCTGATGCGTTGAATACGCTGTCTTTCCCATTGGCCGTACCTGAGGAGTATCCTTTTGTTGGTGGCCTGGGTGTCCCTGCCTAGGAATATTTCTCAAATTAGACTTGCAACAAGCCCACCTGTGAGATAAAGTTGAGCTAATGGAGGAGACCCAAAAAATAGTAACCATTAATTTTCTCAAGCTCAGTCAGCAGACAAAGAAGAAGGATGACCAGATCGTGGAGCTAAAAGGAAAAGCCGACATCTGAGTGAACAAATTTAAAGCCCAGGAGAATGAAATAAAGCGACTTGAGAAGGAGAGGAGTGCCTTCGAAAGTCAGATAAAGGAATTGCAGGATTTGAGTGTGGAGATCGTTTTGAGAATCCAGCAAGAGGTCGAGCAAAGCCAAGAAAATGAGGAGAAACTCCACGCTAAGTCTGACTTGCTAACTGAGGGAATGAAAGAGCTCTGACAGAACACCACTGCTGAAATTACTGAAATGAGTGCCAATCTCGAATTGGAAGCTCAAAAGACTAGGCAGGTCGAACTGGCCCTGGCGGAAAAGGAAGTTTTCATGTTGAGAGAGCAGGTGTCTACATTGGACGGAAGCTTGTCAAAGTTAAGGGAAAGTTGAGCAGCAGAGAGGTAGAACTGGCTACCCTAGAGACCCAACCCCTTGCGTCCTAGATGAGCTCGTTGGAGATTGCGAAAGAGCTGTATGCATCATACTGGGACAAGGTGAAGGCTTTGTGCCTTACTCTTCAGCCCACCTTGAAATTTATGGTGCAAGTGACTAGCCTTTGCGGAATAGTGAGTGAATCAATCCAACAGGTTCAGGAGTTAACTTCTGACAAGGTTTCGAAGGCTAGAATTTTATTGGGCAAGTTGTATACAGCTTTCGATGAAGCATTGAGCAACGTGGGCATCAATGACCGAACGATGGCAGCTATGGGCATAAGTATCCTCATCTCTATGCATGAGGCCGTTCAACAGGTAGCAGAATGTAGGTCTCAGTTGAACTAGGTTACCAGCGATATGCTGACAAAATTTTCCCGTTTGACACAGAGAGACCTTCCCACGCCATTCATTGCAGATCAGGCGGTAGCGGGTGTGGAACACATCATTGCAATGATCGAAGAGAAGAAGCAGGACCTTTCTGTCTTCCAATCATTTGATCAACCTCTGACCACTGAGGAAATTAAGGGAATCATGCATCAGCTGGCGCAACTCTTCTTCTAGTTGGAATTAGAGACAAAAGTCTGAGGCAGATTGCCTTTCAAGGCAATCATCGATCTCAGGCTATCTCATGAGAAATTGCGAGCCCTCTCTGCGCCGTCAAATGAAGTCTGGACCAGTTTGCATGCCTCCCTCTCAAAGTTGTGAGCAGTTGGGATGCTGAACCAAAGTTTCTGGGGTTCTCCATTTCGCGAGTGCAATGCCCCTGTGAGTCGCCAAACTGTTCAACAAAAAACTGCCAAAGCCTTTCCAGTTTTATATTTACCTTTGTGATTGCACCTTAAAAATACAAATGTTCACTGCCCTCAGAGCGCTCCATGTGGCTTCTTCATGAAGCTTTTCACTTTTCCTTTCCTTTGCTTTTTGGCAGTCTCTGTCTGCATGCCGCATGGATCTCTCTAGCTGTTTTCCCGAGTTGGGCCCGCCTCGTACTTTATTTTCCTCGGAGCGCTCCACGTGGATCCCTCTCGAGGTTTTCTGTTGGGCTCTGTCTGAGCGACACGTGGCATTTTCTTTTGCGCCAGTTACCTTGAAATTGCCACTGGACCTTTTGTACTTGCCTGTTGCCGCTTGTCCTCTCCTGTTGCTGCATGGTTTTCCATTCTATGTCGTGGCCTTGTTGGCATGTTGTTGACCGGTCGATGATTGCTGTGACGGCTCGAGATGATTTGGGCCATTGGTCTCTATGCGTGGGTTGCTCTTCTCTTGATGCATCTTCAGGTGGTGGACTGGCCAATAAATATGGCCATGTTTTCTTTTATTAGGCTGTTGATTAAGTTTTGCAAAAACTCCCGAGCACTGGGAAGAAGGCCTTTGCAATTGCTTTATTGAATTTGAAGACTCCAGACTGTGCCAAACAATTTCAGCCTTTTTGTTTATTCATGCATTTAATGAGATTGTTGTTCTGTGTCGTTATCTTGCTTCATTTCATGAATGCCTATTCTTCAACTTTCTATGATTTTTCCATAACTCAATAAATATAGACCATGTTTATTTTAACTCTTTTGTGTTAGCTCAAAGTTATGTTAAAGATTATGTTATGAAAAAGTGGAAGGTATTCTTGCGATTTTAGTGCTTTTGAGAAAAATATCTTAATTAATAGCAATTTAGTGGTTTGGGCCTTTGCATTCTGCACTGTGCTCTAGTAAGTTTGTCTAAAGACTTTGGCGCATTGCCTGTAGTGTAAATTTTACATTCTTACTATCTCCCTTACCTTTTACTTCACCCACTAAACGAAGAGCCGGCTTCAGTAAAATCCCGAAGGTCACTTAGCTAGCGCACAATGTCCCCCATTAGCTAAGTTTCCCATAAGACTGTTGCTACATGCAAAATACTGCGTCAACACATAAGTAGGGGGCAAATGATGAGCCTAAAATATGCTCATAATTTGAATGTCATGATGTATTTTTAAATACCCTTACTCTTTTGTTAATGGTTGTTTTAAACTCTTTAATTATAAAATTTTTATCTAAAATCGGGTAGTATCCTATGGCAACGCATTCCTTTATTCCTGCAACTGAATATCTTTGCATGTCTATATTCATTGCCTTGTTTGACCTCCCAATTGACTAATATGATGCATATGGTTTTTGGATAAATGAGATGAATTTAATGTGTGTGATTAATGAATGAGTATTGTGTTATTATATGCATGCCTTCTTTCGCCTCTGTTGCCATGTGTTTCACAGGTTGTTGAAGTTAGCATGAATGAGTCAATGCATAGCAGATCTCGATCCTGCAGTGAAGTCCATTTCCAGCACAGCATCGAAGAAGTTGTTCTAGCGAAGACTCTCTGTCTAGGTCGTTGGGAGGAGATCTAAATGGTCATCAATCTAGGAAGAGTGGAATGCTAGATTCTCTCTGAATCGGTTGAATAGATATGCTCTCATTTATGGGAAGTCTGTTCCTCAGTGTTAGGAAACATTTATGTCTGCATCTTTCTCTTTTAAGTTAGTTAGTTAGTTGCTTTTCTATAAATAATTGTTCCTCCTGCGTGAGTGAGCAAGTAGAGAAGATAAAGAGACTAGATTAGAAATAAGAGAACATAATAGAGTATGTTCGAGTTAGTATTATAATGATAAACAAAGTTTTGTGTTAGTTTTCTTACAAGCAAAACGACCATGTATATGATTCCAAGTTTATGAATAAAAGTTGACGAAGTTTTGAGTTCAATTCTTGCATAAATTGGTTGATGCTTGCTAAGGGGGAGCACTTAGTAAGTATCTGTAGTTAGTTGTTTATTTCCTGTTGTTTATCAGTTAGGATTTCATTCCAGGAAGTTTCAGTGCAAACTCAGTCTTATATTGTTCTTGCAGCATAAGGAATCCATCCCTGTGTCTATTCATGTAGCATAAGACCAGTTCATGGTTTGTTTCTTAGTAATAGTTGTCACGATTTCTGCTTTAATTAAGTTATGCTTAAATTGATAAGAATTTTCCTTATGTTCTTGCATCAGAAGTAGAATTCCTTTCACGTATTTGTTTCTAGCAAATTGTGGCTAAAAATTGGTTCTTAGTGCACATACACTACTGCTCCATTTCAAGTATACGTTCCCTGGTTTGACAAAGTAAATGAATGACCATAAGAAGATGTTAGTCACCTGCTAGAATGTCCAGTTCCCAGGTTAGGATTTGCGGTGACTTTTATATCCTTTTGTGGGCGACAACCATGATCACCGAGAATTCCAATCATGATATTCCCATTGATACAAGCGGGAATGTACAAAGGAGAGGGTTCTCTATTAGCATTCATCGATAAAACCCATGAGGTAAAGGTTAATAGCAAGAGACCCATTCATAGGTAGCACATATGGGATAATAAAATGCATGAAAGAAGCCATCTTCTTCGTACACTGAAAAAGGACTTTCTTAGAATCCCTCAAGGGTTCAACAATTAGACAGTGACCTATTCTAGGTTTCACTTCACAACATTTAGGGATTCCTCTAGCTATGTTGTTAGGGGTCGTAGTTTGGGTTGCAAGGCTAGGTTCCCTACAATGTACACACCTAAAACACTTCGAGAACATGAGAGAATATTCCTTCAACACTACAAAATGAAACCAAAATAGTTCACGTCAGGTTCACCAAAATGCAGAGGGGGGCCGACTACTCAAGAGCCCAGATCATGGGAGGGTCTAAAACAATCAATTGCCCTGATCTACCTCACACCAAGGGATTTTTTAAGATAGGTTTGATGTTTAAGGGGGTGAAATGGAAGGATAATTGATCTTGATATGTTATCCCAAGAGTGCTAACAAGCAAGCATTTATCATGCAAATGTCTTCATTTAACAAATAAATTGGACCAAAGTTGGAATTACAATTCTTGTTGTCAAGGAACTTCCAAATATCATTAAATTTTTAGATTCCAACTTGAATATTGACAAAACCAAATAGGAGTGAAACTTAAGTGCGAATTTTCTAACTATAGTTTGGTTGTAATGAGGGAGAATTATTACAAAAATAATGTAAGCTAAAAATGGGTAGTCATGCTTCCCACATTAAATACCTTACATGTTAAAAGGGCTTGATAGATGTGGCACAAGGAGTCAGATTTCAACAAAACCTTGATAAGAGGTAGTATAATAATGGATCCCTTCCCAGCTTAAAAGTGGAAAACCAATTCTTGATGAAGATTATAAATTATAAACAAAAGACAATCAACCTCAAAAATTAATAGGACAACTTATCTAGCATAAGAAGGTGTAACTTTGGTGTAAATTCTACAACATGATGAAGTCTCCAAGGGTACCGAGCAATAAGGAAATACATTTATGGTGTTGCAATTGTGTGAATACACACTAATGTATTATGCACTCATAATATAGTTCAATTTATTTTTTGATACCTAGGAAAATGTGAAAACTAAATAATAAAAATATCACCAACGGTACAAGTTTCATTCAAATTGGATCCAATTACTTGAATATAAATAATGTCATTGTCATATGTATCATTTTGAAAACTCAAATAGGTTTACCATTTGTATGACCCTTGGAGCATCATTCTTCACTCCTAGACCTCTAAATGGAAAATATAGAATTGTGTAGGTATCTTAAATATGTTGTAAAAGGTTGTAAAGCATCTAGCCTATGAAAAAATTATGCTTTTTTAATAAGAAATTTCTTAGTGAAGGAATCGTGCTAAACCCAACCCATCCCAAAAAAAAGTATATATTGGATGTACAGTCATGACCAAACCTATCCTAGTAACAACCAAACAAAGATAAGCAAGATCATGGTCAAATCCATCATCATAAAACTAGTAATAAGTGTGTTCAAAATTGAACCGATCTCAGATAAAACAAAATGAAAAGCAGATATGTAGATTGGAAGTTAGAGTGATTGGTCTATCAATTATTGAGTTGGTTTCTGATTTAGAGATTTTTTCTTCAAGTTTTAAGTATATATTCATTAAAGAGAGTATTAGAAGGTTATATTCATCTAAGGTATGAGTTCAAAGTTTTAAATCATATGAAATGGAGAGATGGCAAAGAATAAGGATGAAGAACAAGAATAAAATTGTCATAATCATCTAGGGTTTGAATTGAAATTTGTAAAGCATAGGAAGTGGATAGATACCAAAGTAAAAAGATAGCAATATGAATAAGAAATGTGTTATTGGTTGTATACATCATAGTCTTGTGATCTTGAAACCTTGCATTCATGGATCTATTACAATAAATGTAATAGTTGGGCTACATTTCACATTTTTACCTACAAACCATTTGTCATTGCCAATGGAAAGTCATGTTTAGGTGGACAAATGCACCAAAATTTTCATGCAATGGAAATGACTATTTTTTTAGTGTTTCCTTCACTCAAGGATATCACCTTTGGTAATTTAGTTTTATTCAAAGATGTAAAAATAACACGAAAGGAGAGTGCTAGGGATCATTTATTAAGTCCACAATAATTGATTCATTCTAAATTATGTATGTGACCTTCCTTTTTGCCTAACATTATAATCACCAATATAACAATTCGCACTATGATCTAAGTCAAAATTTAAATCTTGTGGAATTTGGTGAAGAGTAGATGCAAGTTTAGGACTTAAATCTCATCACCTAATTTGTTTCCCCAATGGTAACCTTAAAGTAAAATTCAAAATGAATTAAAAATGGGAGGAAAATGATATAAAAATGGCCAAAAAAGTCATCAATTTCTCATGTTCCTCTAATGGTGTGAATTTGCATCCCTTACAAATTCCACATTTATGTGCACCTCCTATCTTAGATAAATTAAATCTGATGATGCTATTCTATGTCCCTCATTAACTTACCATCCACTTGGCAGTTGTTTTTTGGTTCGGTGGGGGATATTCTATCTGTGATGCTAGTGTAGCGCATAAACATTTACGCAGAGCGCTGCCATCTTGATAGGATTCCTACCTCTAGAATCTACAGAGGCATTACAACTCTCCATTGGAAATAAAGTGTAATGTTTATATGCCCTTGGCTAACCTCGAATGACTCCTTTGCCTCTAATTTCATCTTCAAATTGCTATCTCATTCATTCTCTTCAACTTCTTGATCATTCAGACATTGGACAACTCTTTCTTCACTCTCTTCACAACATCTTTCATGACATTCTCACCTCCATTGAAGCAATAAGTTGGTGTTTTGTGGACTCAATCTCCTTGTTGTTGCGGCAACATCGATATTTACAAGCTTGCAAGATCACTCCTCCCATTTTCCTTGAGTCCACGTGGTTGAAGGTGATATCAAGTTCCATATTTCATTCACTTAGCATTGTTGTATCATTTTCGTAGCATATCATTGTTTAGCATAGTGCATAGTACTTCCATTTCAATACCTTTATTTATCATATTTCTCTATCATTGCTATATTGGCTATCCATGGAGATGGAAACACCAAAGCAAGGGATTGAATGCGGCAGTCCTCTATACACAACCCCAACTTTTTTCTGACTTGTGTGTGTAGGTTGCTTGTCAAGTGAAGACCTTGAAGATATCAACTCGTGGTTAGGAAGGTGTGCTTTTCTCACCCTCTTTTCATCAATTCATAGATTATATCAAGTTAAAGTATTCTACTTTCTATTTATTCATTTAGTTACTTTCTATTTTTTGTTATTGAATTTAAATCACATGCGTTAGGTTGTTAGTAGGTTTCCTTAGTTTTCAAGCTATAATTTACACTATTTTTCCATACAGATCCCAACGTTGTGTTGTCGTCCATGTCCTGCGTTTTTAGTCCTTTGGAAGTGAGTCATCTAAGTCACAATCTAGACTCTAGAAACCTACTCACCTGACTTCTTGAACCTTTCGGGTTGACAAAAGGAAAGAGGAATTGAGTAACACACTATTTCTACAAATGATAAAATTATTTTGTCATTTCCATTTGTTGTGTTGATTTTATACATTTTCTATAGCAACTCAATATAGCCACTAAAATTCCTTTATTTTTTATAAAATTTTTGTCACAAAGGATTGCACCTAGATGCTAAGCTGTGAGGCTCAACAATCTTGTGAAACATGGAAACATCTTCGATCCAGTGGGTTGCTCATGATGAAGATGAATCTCCATATTATGGGTTGGTTCCCCTTTAGATCTCCTAGAAACTAATGAATTTGATTGGAAAAGGGATAGAAAGATGCTCTAGAAATGTAAATTTAATTCTAGGAGGTGATACACCAATGATTTGGAATGAAAAACTAAAGCTACTTATTAATTTGAATGAAAGTTGTTGGTTATGATGTTCACAATTCAGATTTTGCATAAAATCATAAGTATTTCACATGATGGTTTCAATTTTTAGTTTTGTATTGAAGGTAAAATAAGTTTACACATCAAGTTTTTCTCAAAATTGGTTTGACATAACATATGACCTAATTTAATATGAAGAAATTCAAAATACATTGCTTAGATGAGGAAGAAAAAAAAGGATTCACATGAACCACAATAAAAATTTGCAAGAACATACATCCACAATGCAAAATAAGAACTCCAAATAGGATCAATAACTCTTTTCTTTATTGATTTCAAAGAAAAGGTTCCTGCTACATGAAAAAAAATTGAGCTACAAAACTCTAAGTTTCTCTACAATGTGTAAGAGAGAACAAAAAGCAAGAACTGAGGAAAAAGCATAACCTTTCCCTCCTATAATACAAAACCAGTCCCAAAATGCAAAGAGAAGTCAGCTGCAATCAACTACACTCCAAAATATCTCTCATGAGAAAAATAGAAAAACCTAAAAAAGAGGGCTCATAACTGCTCCAATTTGAGCTAATTTAGCTCCAAACTCCCCCTCTCAAGTTGTTTGACCAAAGAGAACTCCAAAAATGCCTCAGTTTGACTTGAAGTAAAAAATAAACACCTCAGTTCAACTGATTTTGACTCAACTCTCCTTCTTTGCATATTTAGAGGGCACCTATTAGTCTATTTTAACAAGTATTGAAGGTAACACAAATATTTACTTACCTTAATATGTGTTAAAACAAACTAATATTATAATTAATCAAACAAGTATTAAGGTAAGTAATTATTTATTACCCTAATAAGTGTTGAAATAGCCTAATATAAGTCTTGTGGGTATTTAAAAAGGAGAACACACTGTTGCAAGGCACCAAAAATTGAAGAAAGACCATAAAAGGTGAAGCCAACATGTATTCCACTAGGAAAATGTCAAGAAAGGTCTTGACCACGATCTAGGCATTAATAATATGCAATTTTATGAAATAAAAGTGAAAAATAACTCCTTGGGTTGGCCAAAATTAGGGTTTCACTAAGAAAGTCAAAAGAAGCCCTAACTTTAACCACAGACTCATTTTGCATTTCACTTTATCTGTCAAGTTTCATGCTACTACCACCAAGGGTTTGAAGCTTTTGGGAATTCCCCTACATAGGTTGAACTAGGACATCATGCTCATAAGCTTTTCTCTTGAACAAAATGCTGAGATTTTTTCATTTTCTTGGGAAGAAATGATGAAAAACCTTCAGTTGTGACAAAAAGATGATATAATCTGCTATTTATTATGTTATTCCTATGGAAATTAATACTTTATGCATGGTTTCTCTATCTTTTGTTAAACCCACCATGTTTTCCTTCTTCTATTATCATTATTCAAACCATTGTTCTATATATAGTCTCTTAAAGACCACAAAATGCTTCTTCTATTGAGAAAGAAATGGCTTCAGGTTATCAACCATCTCGAGAGCCCTCTGATAGCCAATGATTCATTGTGCATATAGCCATTATTGTGTTGGGTATGACCTTCAGTGTTTTCTAGGGTTTGAAAGAACTCAACCCTCTATTCATGGCTTCTTGTAAGCATTTTTACAGGTTTCTCAATCATTTTTGTATGTACTTTATGACTGTCTTGTGACTTGAAGTTGAATCCTCAAGAAATTTTTGCTACTATTACCCTTGACTACCATCCATTTGGGTGATTATCCTCATGATCCTTTTCTCTTTTAATGAGACAGGTGACAACCCCTTGAAGTAATGACTATCTTTATGTTATTTGTACTTTGCTTCCTCCTTGCATACCACACTGTCATATCAACTTCTCTTTCCTTGTCCTTTTATTCGTGTATGTTAATCTTCATAGCGTGATGACACAACTGCAGGATCAGGAGCATATGCCTCTTCAACTTCTGAATAAGAAACAAATGATGAATCAAAAGTAGGCAATTTAGAAAGCTCTATTAGTAAGCCAAATGTGAAAAATGAAGGAACCCTCCTTTTCCTAATTTGTTCCAATAAATTTATTTATTTCATTATCACTCCTTTTGAAAATAGACCATCTTTGAGTGAGTTACCTCAAAATCCCCCCCCCTTCTTGAAATCAAAATCAAAGCATTAAAGGAACACTCCTTAGCATATGAAGAGATATGAATTGACCATCAAATCTTCCTTCTTAAAGATAAACTTGTGTAGATTGCAAGACACACAATTTCCCACCTAGCAAGGATCATACAAGCTCATACTTGACTGTGCGGCCAGGAGTGTCCTATACTTCTATTCTTTAATAACAATATTGGAGTAATATTTCATCTTCAACTGACTACTATTAATTTTAATGACCTATCCTAGAACAGTTTCTCCAAGAGACCTTAACAAATATAAAGTATCATAAAGATGACAACCTTCAACTAGATATGATTCAAATAGTGCCTCAACACTCATTCTTAGCATTGTACTATGAGTTTCTTCCATCTATCAATCGACTTAACCATTGAGTTTCACATAAAAGCTACCTCTCATGCCTCAATGAATCCTACACATGAGCTAATTAAAACTGCTCTTTCTGTTTATAGCTTAAAAGATCAACATATTATTCTTGTTATTTGTTGTCTCCCTCTTTTCATAGTTATCTCTACCACTTTAGTATGATTAACATTGAAACTGTGTTTGCAAGAAAAATCCTTCCATTGAACCTTGGTATTAACTCCTACCTATCACATGAACCTCAATACACAGTCATCAAGCATTAACAGTGAAAGCTTGAGAAAAGCTTTGTAACTATTCACAAAAGATGAATCTAACATTCAAAGCATTCTTCTCCCATACTGGAATAGATCACAACCCTGAGATAGTCAACTAGGGGCTTACCATCTCACTGTCTCCTCAAAGATATATTACCTTTGATCGTATCCCTTTTTTCCTACTGTCACTGCTTCACAGTCTACATGGTATTATTCACAGTCACTATGAAGCTCAAAGGCCTTATTTTCTTTCATGACTAAGAGCATAAGGCTATATTCCTCCTTCATGCTAATCTTCCATAATTGGTGTGAAAGCACTCGTGATGGATATGGTGTGGCTGTTGGGACATGAAATCCTCACTGTCACCTCTTTTAATATCCATCATGAATTTTGTTGTGTTAACTGTCATGCCTGATCTGATGACTACCTCTTGTCACTAAGATTGCAATTTATTGGTGTTACATGCATTGAATTCCTTGTTGATTTGTATGATAAGTTATACTTGTACCTGTATAGTCAACAAAAAAGTTAAGAAAACTAAGAAGCCCAGAGCTTCTCATGATGATTAAATGATCTTTACTTTTCTTGGATCTTCATGATATCTATGTATTTGATCTTGAGACACCTTCAACTCTCTGAGCTGATGCTTAATAAGAGATAGGTTGTATATCTGTTGGTTTGACATATAAGAGACATGGAATCCCGAGCTCTAACATAATTTTCTTTGTCCCTTGCAAACACCTCTGGAGCTGGAAACAAAAGAGTTGAAGATGCAATTGATCAACAATGGGGTTCACCATTCAAGCAATGATGGATCCCTTTCTCTTACATGTATTCTTTTAATTCCAGATGTACAATTTATCTTTTATTGCATCCTATTCAGTTATTCCCATGGCTTGTATGTGAAACTTATAAGCATATTTTTTGCAATGAATTTAAGAAGTTACTTTATGCAAAATTTTGTGTATTATTCCTCTTTTCTATAAAGCAATTATATAATGAAAATTGAACATTTATTTCATGGCACTATTTGTATGATTATGAGTAGCTTTAGCAAAATCTTTTGTGTACCTTTTTCCTTCTACAAAGTAGAAAAATTTAGTGTTGTCCCAGCCTAACCTGATTGGGCTAAAAAGTGCAATTAGGTAACAAAAAGCTTTATGAACATTTTTTCCAACCTGCCCATTTGAAGAGGCATGAAATTTATGGATCAAACATAAGAATTGAACTAGAAGAACACAAACTCTATGCAAATTGAATGACCTTAGCATTTGAATTTCTATTTTTGTAAAGGATATGTTTGATTTTTATTCATAAGACACAAAATCCTATTATGTGATGTGCAAAAAGAGCAATGCTATAAATATCATAATATTTACAAGAGCGATTAGACCATGAAATCAATTGCCAATGTCACTAGGCAACAAGCTTAAAGCTATGATATATTTTGTGAGTGGCCAATAGACATGCCTATTTCTAAAGCTTCATATAGAAATGAAAAAGACATTCTTACTTGAATGTTGAAATCCATTTTATAAGTTGACAACTTAACATAGTAAGTCATGCCCCAAAATTTTTTTGGTGCACCCAAACAAGAAATTTGTTTGGTTTAAGTTAGTGCTTGTAAATTTATGTTTGAGTAGATCTTACTTGTCTCCAAAAAAAATATTTAACTATTAAATAAAAGTTATCATTCTTAGGTATTCCTTTTTCAATTTGATTAACTAAAAGAAATTTCATGCTATATTAGTTATGTCCAGAGTATATTTTCATTATTTGAAGCCTAGCTAATCCTCTGATATAAGATGGATCAACATTCCCTATTGAATCCTTGAATACACACTCTCATTCTCTTTGGATAAGATCAATATTTGATTCACTATCAATTTTGATTTGAAAGTAACTTGAGGAAGCCAAATCAAAATTGAGTACAAGTGTCATTGATGTTTTCTCTTTTTATTTGTTATCAATTGGTATAAGGGATTAAAAAATATATTTTTTAAACTTGTTGGATTTGAATGTTGTAAACAAGAATTATACATATTGCATTAATCCATGATCCCATGTGAATAGTTGTCAAAGAAACCATTAACATATACTTTGTATAAAGGAAAGGTTTTTGTGTTATTGATACATGCTAAAAAACGTCATGCCAAATAGCAATTTATCACTTTCCAATCAAGTTTGCTTAACTTATTATAAATCCTAATTGCACTTGAATGTACCTTATTTGGAGTAAGTATGACCACTCTTTCATCCATTTAATACTTAGAACTTAAGATACTTGTCTGTAAAAAAATGATTATTTTGTATGGGAAATTAATGAATTTTGCTTTTCCCATAGTCAATAATACTGAGCATTTTAAATGCAAAGATATATTTCCATTAGATGAAAATTGTGTACTTATAGTACATAAATATAACACAACAATAAAAATGATTCTGATAAAGATGTATAGTACATATGAAAAATACTTTACTTTATTTTTTAGATATTGATAGTTCATTAAATTTTGTTATAAGATTTGGAACAAGTCTATACTTTATTGCTATAATTTCATCTCCATTTGACATGTAACTATCTTATCAAATATGATATGGTTTCAAATTGCAATTAATTATAAGAATTTCAAGTAGGAGATCAATTCTTCCATGCCATACTTTCAATTGTGTAATGATGAAATTTCATTAATTTTATTTTAATTTGCTGAAGTGTTATTAATTTAAGTCATTTTATCTTAACAAATTAAAAGTTTTATTTATTTTTATTTATCTTAGTTTTGTAATCCTAATAAAAGATAACTTATGCATATTATTTAAATAAAAAATAACAAAATATCATTTATCTAAAAAATTACTGGATAATTTTTTTGTGAGTCTTATTGTAAGCTTCACATGATTAAGAAATATTAATTATTTTTGTCCAATATTAATCTATACTTTACACCAACACTTACAATTAATTTTAAGAGTTGTACAAAATACTATACTAAGCATTATTATAATTTTTGTTTGTTGTATCAAATCAAATTGATAACAAATACAACACTAAATGTGAACAACTTGTAAACTTGTAGTTTATGCAAATACAACCTACCATATACAATATAAAAGAGAAAGGTCGACAATACACACACTTTGCTAAATTTTGATATCTTTTACTTTAGAACTATTTTAAATTTATTATATATATATTGTTAACTTTCCAAATAAATTGTTTTATCAACTATACTTTCAACTATGTTACAAAAAAATAACAACAATTAATATTTATATTTAACGAATCACATTATCTAACATTAAATCAACTAATCAATTTACAAATTCAATCTACTAACAAATGTTTGATCATTAACATTTAACAAATATTTATTATAAAAACAAAGTGAAAACCAACCAATCAATTTACCAAAATTCTTTATTAACACATCATTTCCTCATCAATATCTAACAAATATTTGTTCTAATAACTATAATCTTCATCTACCAAAATAAAATTGTGATACTTTATCCCAAATTATTATCCTAATTCCTAATTGTTATGCCATAATTTTCTTATCAATATTTAAATAATATTTATTCTTGAATTGGTATGTCATAATTCTATCCAACAAATATTTTTATTGAAATATTGCAAAGATTAATAATGACCTTGTATACACTTTTTATATAAATAATAAACTAGACATTGAATTTTAAATTTTAAAATTTTAATGTAAATAACTAAAAAGTATCCATTAAAAGAAAGGCTTTAATCACAGAGAAAGGCTTTAATCACAAATTAAAAGGAAGGCTTTAATCACGAAGAAAGGTTTTAATCACAAAGAAAGGCGATAAATTAGTCGACGAAATTCATCCTCTATCGGCAAATCAGGTGACAGTTGGAATTTTATAAAAACTTGAAAATGAAGGTCGGAGGTGGCGCGTGGAGTAAGAGAGGAAGTGATGCATGAGCCTCACCGCCATGCAATTCACTGAGGATTTAGTAAACAATTATTTTTTAGATAATCTATTTTAGTTCAATGTTTGAATGAACTATATTTAGAATTGTAATTGAAAACCTATGATTTCATTATCAAAGGAATAATAAAGCTACTGTGTTTGTGTAAAAGAATTATCTGTTCTTTGTTTTTTTGCTCTGTTCTCTGATTGTCTGTGTTTGAGAAATCTACAGCTGAATCAATCTTTTAAACAAACAGCGCTTCCACTGCTATTGTGAGAAACGGCGGGGAACTGGAAGTGCCAGAATCGGCGTGTGTTCGCATGGAGAAGAGGGAAAGAAAACTCGTAGCGTCGGCGGCGGGTGGTGTCCCGGACGAGCTCCGCTGCAGGCGTTCAGATGGAAAAAGATGGCGCTGCAGCGCTGCTGCCATTGCCGGGCTTAGTGTTTGCCCGAAGCATCATCAAACACGATCTCGCAAGGGCGGGCTTAAGATAAAAACGTTCTCTTTGGATGGAGGCGGCAAAGCTAACGAGCGCGCCAAGACTGTCTCCGAAGAGGCTTCCAATTTGGCAGAAGGCATAAAGAAGCGTAAGCGGAAGGTCAAGGAAGAAAAGAACGAGGCAGTGAAGCGTGATTTTGTTCCTCCCGAGAAGAACAGCATGAAAAGAATGAGGGTTATTGAGGAGAAGGAGCAGGAGGATCCTGATTATGGGCCCGGGATTATGAGGCTAGTCATGAGGATTACGAGTGAGAAGGAGGAGAAGTCGCGCGTCATGACGAAGTTTGTGCCCACTGGTTTGATGGAAATTCCTGTGGTCATCGACAGGGGCCGTGATGTTGTTCCTGATGAGATCCATTGTAAACAGTCAGATGGGAAACAATGGAGATGTGGTGCATTGCCTGAGCGCTCTTATTGCGAAAAGCATTATAGTCAGTTAATTGAGCGTGAAAAGATTTTTGGGAATCCACCTCAGCAAAAAGTGGAAAAGAAGCAGAGGAATTTCATGAAATGTAAGGTGAAAGATGAGGAAGTAGACTTTCAAAGTTATGATTCCGTGGATTCTCAAATAAGGGGTGAGGAGGATCACAATTACCATTCCACAATGAGAAATAAGAAACTAAAAGGGAAAGTAGTGTATATGGTCTCAGATAAGCATGAAGCTGCTGTGGATGTCCCAAGAGAGGTGGATACGAATTTGCCAAAGCTCAGGACCAATGAGGCGAATAGGACAGACGTCAGGAATATGGTGAGTCTTTAGAGGAAGATAGTAGTGGTTCTTAGCAGCTCTTTAAGTTTTAAGTTTTATATATTGTCAATGCATTGTTAATAGTTCAAGTATTGTGTACATTAAAATAACCTATTTGTAGATCCTAGATGCAGTTGTGTTGCTTTAGAAGTTCTGTAATATCCTTTAATGCTTAAAGGTAGTAGATAGTTGATTGTGATAGGCACCTATCAGATTAAGATTCATTTCTATGGAATGTAATTCAAATTCCATTATATTATTTATGTAATCACAGATGGTGTTTTTTTTGTGATACTTCTGATCTTTTAATGCCCTGTATGCCGCTTTTACAATTAATAGCAACAGCAAGCAGTTTATTGAACATAATTCTCTGCCATGTTATTCTACCTGCTTTAGAAGTTCTTTTATTTTGTTCAAAGGTCTATGGTGGTTAGTTGATTGTGATAGATATTTGCTGGATTTGGTTTCACTTCCATGGATTGAAATAGATGGTTAATCTGTGTGGTATTTTTAACATTGTTTTTGTTCTATATGCTGTTTTTATGTTGAATAGTAGCAAGATGTATTTTTCTAATATAATTCCCTGCTTTGTCATTCTACATTTGCGTGCAAAAGTTCATAATCCCAATGAAACATAGTTGTTCGAGTAGGCGAGACTTTTTTTTGGCACCTTCACAACCTAATTAAGTGATTCGTTATTTACAATCGCCACTATACAGCTATCCACATTATCAATCATTGCCCAATTGCACATGCAGCTTAAAATGTAATAACTGTTGTATCTTCATTGCCCAGTTGCTTGGATGACCATTAATTTTTAGTCACAAGTTTAGCTCTACATGTGCTTGTACTTGCATGTCTGTTCTCTCATATGATATATCTTCTACTTGTAACAAACAAACATTATCATGACTTAAACCTTAGAAATGCCATATATCTCATGCCAACTATTGATTTGGCATTTGGAGGGTCATCAGCAACTCATTTATTGCTATTGAAATCTTTGCAATTAATCAAATAATATTCACTTCACTTCTCTTGCCCCTACAATAAGTTTACTGGTTTGAGGTAAGTTTCAATTCACTTTATTTTATTATTGGTGTTTATTGGTTTGATGTCTCTAACCATGTAAATGATTTGCAGATTGCTCACAAAGAAATTAAATTTTTTAACATATATTTAATAGGGGCACACACACATCTTAAGGAAAGTGTAATGCATGCCTTTTATTGCGTAAAGGCGAGTGTTAATGTTGATGCTAAATAATAGTGACAAATTTTTATTCATATTATATGTTTCACTATTGTCAATTTATTTTTCACGCATAATTTTACTCATGTTTTCAATGTTTTCAGATATTGTTTATTTTTACATTTATATGGTAAATGTAGACACTAAAAATTGTCTTGATATTTGCTTGGATGTGGAGGTTGGGTTAGAGGAGGTGCCTATCAGAGACGGGGACGAAGAGGGATCAACCGAGAAGCGGGTAACTGAGCTCCAGGCTAGAGTTCAAGCTCTAGAGGCTGACGTAGGGGCCCTTCGGTCAAAGCGGGATCTAGCAGTGATTAGCCGCCAGCAGAAAAATCTGTGGATGCTAGATTTTGTAGCAACCTGCAGTGGATCGACTGCAAATTTGGCACGAGAGTTGGCGAGGTCCAGCATGGGTATGCAGTATTACAGAGATCTCTATGAGAAGGTAGTGCCACTTGAGAGGAGAGATCTGAGCTTCTCTGAGGTCCAGAGCCGTTCTCAGAGCATGTCACACAACAGATCACATAGCAGACGCTCACATAGTAGCAGGGGTGTGCACAGGTCTTTAGGATCACCTCGACGAGAGGACAGAAAACCATCACCACAACCATTAGGTTCAGGAGAGCAGGGAAGCTCATGCTAAAGCATATTTTGACATTGTATACTTTGATCATCAAGCCTGCGAGCTCTATTTTTGGGACATAGATGATACAATCTTGACATTATACTATGACACTTTTTTTAGCAATATATATATGATATGATTTTCTATGTTATGTGTTTATGATATTATGTGATTGATGATAATGCTTTTATGATGTTTATGCATTCCTATATGATTATGTGATGATGCTACGTGTTAATGCATTATGGATAGCTTAATGTATATTTATGATGTGATGTCTAGATGATAGATGGATGCATTTAATGTTATGTAATGGGATGATTATAGATGTTTAATGTGAATGCAAATATGATGTATGGCAAAATGATTTGATATGATTATGCAATGCTTATAAAATGTCGATGCAATTTATATGTAATGTGATTAATTGATAGTGGACTATATGGATGCAATCTATGTGATTGACTGATTAATGATGCAATGAAATGCTAATGCTATATGGATGCAATCTATGTTTCTGTATTTTCCAATGCACTACAGATGAACTATATTATGATGCCCATTATGGTGATGTCTATAATGCTTCTAACATGATTATATATGTAGGATATTTTGTGTGTCATAGGACATTACCAAGATACGGATAGAAGAAAGATATGGATGTTAGCATGGTGTTAGTTGACACAAATTAAAGATATATATTTTTCTATGCGAAGCGTTACGCTTAATCATCATTGGGTGGTCAAATGTGCCAAATGAACAACAACACTATGGTATGAGATAGACCAAGGTGTGCAAGGTCATCCACTTGTAGAATAGACAGCCGCAAATAATGAATGTCCTGACTCATACTAAGGGCAAATTTTCCCTAGTCTTTTTGTCGAGAGAAACTACAAAAAGCAATCAAAGAAAAGACAGGTCACGAGACATCATCGATCCTCTAAATCCTTCATGGGACATCCTCGAGGTAGCTAGTAACATGATCCCAAACAATAAGTCAAAAAGATAAGATAAAATAATCCAACAAAGACAACAACCATCCAAAGTGTTTTCCAAGAATTGTTTTCTGATGTTTGACTAGGTGGGTAATCAGTTGATTGTTTTGACAAGGATTGGTTTTAGAAGAAGAAACATGTCGTATAAGATGTCAAGTCTGGTTTTGATCATGTGACTACTTGTATAAAGTGAATGCCAAAGTTTTACGAATGACTATGTCGAGTTTCAGGAAGGACACATCCTATATAAGACATAGTTTAGAGTGTCTTGATGTTGGTTTGATGTTTGACTAATTTGACAACTTGACTGATTAGACTTGAAGACTTGTTGACTGGTTTTCCTTGTTGTTTCATGAATTTATGAGATTTTGATGACTATGTGTGTATGATGACAATGTCCGACTTATTACGTCTGGCCTAACAAACCCTAAAGGATTGACCTAGGTGGCCTCAAGGGCTCATTGATTGATGGCCTTTCCTACTTTATACACACAAAGACCTTGTAGTTCGACATGACTTGACTTTGTTTTATTGAAAAAGGACTGTATCATGATTTGATATTTATTTGACAAACCTAAAATGAATGACCTAATGCCTCAGGGGCACATCGAAAGATGGCCTTGCCTATGTTAAGTCACAAAGGCAATGTAGTTCGACAGGACTTGGACTGACATGACTGAATTTGAATTTGTTTTTCGGATTTTTGAAAGATATTTGGATGTTTTAAGATTTTTTACATGTTTTGATGTTTTTGGATTTTGATATTATTGGAGCCTAAAATTTCTCACATTTTCAGTAGCCTCCAAATACTTTTCTCCCAGCCCCCACAGGAATTTTCTTCTCATCAATGTTGTGATAAATAAAAAATAAGTGAGATTAGTATGACAAAATCCATTCCACAGTCCCACAAAGATGGCCTCATGCATACAAATGTTCCCCTAGTCATAACAAAAGGAAATTGAGCTATATTTTCCTGAGTTCCTTTCAAGTTTTATTTGTATTTCTTCATTGTCATTTGTCATTTCATCATTTAGCACCATTATCATCTCGTGCATAGCCAAAATATAGCAGAGATGCTTCTCTTATCATGGATAATTGCCCCTTATTGGAGGAATCATACACATATATTCCCAATCAATACATCATTGATCCCTCATTTGAACATTTCTACCAAATCGACAAGACATGAATTAGGTCACAAGGATCTAAAGGTTCATGAGATAACAATGGTGCACAATCGGTAGGACAAAGCATATGGTTCTACCAATATAAAATTCATTGGTGTAATCAAAACAGTCGGAGGAAATCCTTGAAGACATGCCGAGATCAAAAGTCACACCGATAGAAGTCATATCAGCGAGAGACACACGTACTCCTGCTAATAAAATCAAAGGGTTGTCATGTCAGAGAGACATGCATCATTGGCTCAAAATCCTTGGATCTCACTGATCTTGTAAATTCATGCCAATGGAGGAAGTATCGAGGAAGGTCTCACCGATTCAGCCAAATAAATGAAGCATAAGCAAGGGACACATTGAGGAGACATATACATGCAATAAAATTGAAACTATTAGGTCTCTTCGATAAGGAGAGTCTCATTGATGAAATTGATTTTGGGGAGAATCTCGTCGATCCTTCCCAGTTGATAGAGTGGTAAAAGGAGCATATTGGGGAGACTAAAAGCATATTAGTGAAGTATCTCATTCTCTTATCGATAGCTTATGTCAGCCCAATGGTAGTAAATGAACAAATTGTATTTTTTGAAAGGACATGGGGCGATGAACAAAGGAACTTCTGAGAAAATCATACCATTTGTACCTCAGGGGAACTATCTAAATTTCTCTTTGAAATAATATAAGCCAAAGAAAAATAGAAAGGGTTGTTGCACGGTGTTGGTAAAAATACCAGATAGTCTTGTCGATCAAGAGAAAGAACTAAAGAGATAGTTCCAAATCGAAGAGACATTCAGTTATGTCTTGGCGATAGATCAAAAGTGTATAAACAAAGATGGCGCAAAATGAGAAACTCAATTCGGCCAAAGGAGAAAGGGGTCTCGTTGATGCAACCTTTTTGTATTGCTCTGAAAATTTGAATTTAGAAAAGACCATTGCATTCAATTGTAGAGGCTGACATTAATGGTCACACAAATGAACTCCATATGAACATTCATGATCAAACAAAAATTAAGAACAAAGGGAATTATCAGGAATTGCAGCAAGCAAGCACGGGAGGCTAAGCAGAATTCATGAAGCACAGTGCAATTGATAATTCACAAGTAAGTCCAAAAAAATCCTCTGCAATTAGCAAATTCTAATTCAAAGGATTGAAAATGGAGGGCCCTAGTTCTAGAAAAGCCAAAGGTAGGAAGCAATAGGGTGAGGGTAGTCAAAACAAAGACAAAAAACAAAGGACTGAAATGAGCAATGACCCAAAACCAACAGAGAGGAAGTTCAACATGGACCTCATTGATCAATTGTTCAACATGGACCTCATTGATCAATTGCCTGGCTCTGGCTCAAGGGCTAGGAGTTAAGCACAATTAAGGGCCGATGTAGACAAATTTCAGGAAAAATGTAAATATATAGGAGATACTTGGACTTCTATCAGGGGATATGAATTGTTTATGTTCCATTACCATCAAAGAAATAGGTTTGAACCATTGTGTAATCCATGGAACCTTGATTTGGGGAAATTGACTGTTCCCAATGTGTTTGTGAATGTTGAACTAATGAAACTATTGGCTAAACATTACAACCCTGACTTGAAAGCTATCTGTGATTTACAAGGAAGACCATTCATATCTGTGTCTAAGGCTACAATTTTAGAAGTTTTTAACCTAAGTGGCATGTGTGATGAGCTAATTGTGTATGAATACTTGGAAAGGGAATATTTAAGAATGGACACATCCTACAAAGGGTGGAGGTTGCCATTGCATAAACCCATAAAAGATGGGAACCTCGTCCCACTTAAAGATGATGATCGACCACTTTTTCATGTTGATTTATTCCAACCTTACTTGAAGTATACGTACCTCTTAGTATGTCAAGTGTTAGGGTCTAAGGCTACTGAATTCATGTCGATTGGACCAATGGTGATTGCGGTAGATTTTCAGTACCATAATGCTAGGCCATTCAATTATGCTTCTTACATTGCCAAGGAGATTGACTCAGGGTTGCTGGCAATAAAAAATGAATCGCCCACACTACATTTTAGATATTATTCCATTCTTATGCACTTGATATTATATTATGGTCAAGAGATGATGATGTGGCCTGAAGAATTGAAAATTACACATTATATGTTTCACTACATTTGTGTTAATTGCTAATTTATTTTTCATGTATAACTCTACTCATGTTTCCAATGCTTTCAGATATTGTTTATTTTTACATTTGTATGGTAAGTGTAGACACTACAAATTGTCTTGACATTTGCTTGGATGTGGAGGTTGGGTTAGAGGAGGTGCCTATCAAAGGCAAGGATGAAGATGGATCAATCGAGAAGTGGATAGCTGAGCTCCAAGCTAGATTTCAAGCTCTAGAGGCTGAGGTAGGGGCCCTTCAGTCAAAGCGGGATCTAGCAGTGATTAGCTGCCAAGAGAAAAATCAGTGGATGCGGGATTTTGTAGCTACCTACAGTGGATCGACTGTAGATTTGGCACGAGAGCTGGCGAGGTCCAACATGGGTAGTATTATCGAGATCTCTATGAGAAGGTAGTGCCACCTGAGAGGAGAGATATGAGCTTCTCTAAGGTCCAGAGTCGTTCTCAGAGCATGTCACACAACAGATCACATAGAAAACGCTCACATAGTAGCAGGGGTGTGCACAGGTCTTTAGGATCATCTCGATGAGAGGACAGACAACCATCACCACAACCATCAGGTTTAGGAGAGCAGGGAAGCTCATGCTAGAGTACTTTGATCATCAAGCCTGCGAGCTCTATTTTTTGGGACGTAGATGATACATCTTGATATTATACTGTGACACTTTTTTTAGCGATATATATATGATATGATTTTTGTGGCAATTTATATGATATTCTTTTCTATGTTATATATTTATTATATTGTGTGATGGATGATTATTCTTTTATGATGTTTATGCATTCCTATATGATTATGTGATGATGCTATGTGTTAATGCATTATGGATGGCTTAATGTATATTTATGATGTGATGTCTGGATGATAGATGGATGCATTTTAATGTTATGTAATGGGATGATTATAGATGTTTAATGTGAATGCAAATATGATGTATGCCAAAATGATTTAATATGATTATGCAATGCTTATAAAATTTTGATGCAATGTATATGTAATGTGATTAACTGATAGTGGAATATGATTATGATGTGATGTGCATGAAATGCTTAATATGTTATGATGTGAAAATATGATGCAATGAAATGATAATGCTATATGGATGCAATCTATGTTTTTGTATTTTCCAATGCACTACAGATGAACTATATTATGATGCCTAATTATGATGATGTGCCAAATGAACAAAAAACACCATGGTATGAGATAGACCAAGGTGTGCAAGGTCATCCACCTATAGAACAAACAGTCGCAGACAATGAATTTCCTGACTCATACTAAGGGCAAAGTTTCCCTAGTCTTTTTGTCAAGAGAAATTGCAAAAAGCAATCAAAGAAAAGATAGCTCATGAGACATCATCGCTCCTCTAAATCCTCCATGGGACATCCTCGAGGTAGCTAGTAACATCATCCCAAAAAATAAGTTGAAAAGATAAGATAAAATAATCTAACAAAGACAACAACCATCCAAAGTGTTTGCCAAGAATTGTTTTCCGATGTTTGACTAGGTGGGTAATGGGTTGATTGTTTTGACAAGACTTGGTTTTAGAAGAAGAAACATGTCATATAAGATTTCAAGTCTGGTTTTGATCATGTGACTACTTGTATAAGGCGAATGACAAAGTTTCACGAATGACTATTTCGAGTTTCAGGAAGGACACATCCTGTATAAGACATAGTTTAGAGTGTCTTGATGTTGGTTTGATGTTTGACTGATTTGACAACTTGACTGATTGGACTTGAAGACTTGCTGACTGGTTTTCCTTGCCGTTTCATGAATTTATGAGATTTTGATGACTGTGTGTGTCTGATGACAATTTTTGAATTATTATGACTGACCTGAAAAACCCTAAAGGATTGACCTAGGTGGCCTCAGGGGCTCATCGATTGATGGCCTTTCCTACTTTATACACACAAAGACCTTGTAGTTTGACATGACTTGACTTTGTTTTATTGACAAAGGACCGTATCATGATTTGATATTTATTTGACAAACCTAAAAGGATTGACCTAATGCCTCGAGAGCGCATCAAAAGATGGCCTTGCCTACGTTAAGTCACAAAGGCAATGTAGTTCGATAGGACTTGGACTGACGTGACTGAATTTGACTTTTTTTTCAGATTTTTGAAAGTTATTTGAATGTTTTTAGATTTTTTACATGTTTTTATTTTTTTGGATTTTGATATTTTATTATTTTTTTGTCTTTTTGGGAATATTTATTTTTTTGTCTTTTTGGTCATTTTATGATTTTTTTGCCTTTTTGGGAATAGTGACCTCAAACAGTGAGTCTAGGATCCAGTGAAGATGTAGGTCCAATAGTTACCCCCAGTTGGGTATAAGACCAATTTATTAGGCATGGGGTGGGTGAATGCCAATGTATGAAGGGTGGGTATGAAAGATGCATAATGTCAATTGTTCCAGGGTATGGAAAGGACAACCAAGCATTATTATGGATGATGAAGAAAGATCAAAGTATTAATGCATTGTGGGTGAAGTGGAAAGCTAGATAGAATGATGATAGAGGAGGGAGCAAAGATTGACTACACATGGTTCTTATTTGCCAGGTTTTCACCATGGTACTTGTCCAAAGTGCCACCAAAGTGAATTTCACTATTGGATGAATTATTTTCTCTTTACTATTTTCAAGATTTTTTTTTTTTTTTTGGTTTTACCAAGACGCTTGTTTGCCAGGTTTTCATCAGTGTAGCAATTTTTTATATTTTGTACTTTTTTTGTATTTTTTTTATTATGACAGGAGCTCTCTAAAGCTAGGTGTAGAATCTACATAGAGCAAACTGTTGATGGGTTTTGATAAGGGTTCCCCTTTAGGATTTGAAGCTAGTATGCTCTTGATCCAAAGATTGTTGTGACAATATAGGGACCCAACTAATTCGGCTCAAACTTACTTGGCTTTTTTCTTTTTTCTTGATTATTCGGATTTTCCATTAGTACCAGGTCGTCGATGTCAAAGTTTCTATTTAAAACCTTCTTATTGTAACTACTATGAAGATAATTCTGATAAGCTTGTAGATGGACCAATGCATTTTATCTTCGTTCATCAAGCAACTCCAACTCATGTAGCCTTGACACACAGTATTCTTCATTATCTATTTGCCCTTGCATGGAGACTCTCAAGGAAGGAAGCTCAACCTCAATAGGTAAGATGGCCTCAGAACCAAAGATGACTGAGTATGGAGTGGCACTTGTAGGGGTGCGGATGCTAGTGCGGTAGGCCCATAATGCGGGGTTGAGTTGGAGGTGTCAGTCATGGCTAGTTTCATTGACAATCTTTTTAAGGATTTTGATTATAGTTTTGTTGGATGTCTTAGCTTGGTCGTTACCTTGTGGGTAATATGGAGTGGAAAAGTGGTGTTGGGTATGGAACTTATCGGTAAGTTGGTGAGCATTTTAGTTCTTAAATGGGCAACCGTTATCGGTGATGATGGATTGAGAGACACCATACCAGCAAATGATGTAGTTGAGAATGAATTTTGAATTTTTTCTGTCAGTGATGTATGTCATGGGAATTGGTTCAGTCCACTTGGTAAAGTATTCAGTCGTAGTGATGATGAACTTATGGCCATTGGAGGAAGTGGGGTGGATTTTACCTATGAGGTCTAGTCCCCATTGGAAAAAGGGCCATGGTGATGTTATTTGATGCAGCTCCTATGCCGGTGCATGTATCAATTCCCCATGAATATAACATTTTCAATATTTCTTGACAAAGAAGGACGAATCTTGTTCCATTGTTGGCTATTAGTACCTTGCTCTCATAATCATCTTAGCTAGGGTTGGACCACTAGAATGGGCTCCACATATACCTTTGTGTACCTTGCACAAATTCATTTGTGCTTCATCAATATCAATACATTGCAAGAGGGTACTGTCAAGGGCTTGTCTATAAAGGGTATCACTGATGATGGTGTTTTTAGAGGCCTTATGAATGAAAGTTTTCCATTGGTTAGCAGACAGGTCAAGAGAAAGGGTGTGTTCATGTAAGTAATCATAAATATCTTTATACCATAGGGAATTGGGACCAACCAATTCACACACCATATCAGATTTGGGGATGTCAAAGGAAAGGATCAATAACTACTCTACCAATAACTCAAATTGAGGTACATTGCTTGGAAAGTCCAAGAGAGACCCAATGGTCACCATGTAGTTTGATGCCTTATTCTAAATACAAGGGACCTATTAGAATATGATACTATCAAAGTACTATCTAAAATTATCGGCCATCCACTTGTATGGTGTGAGATTTTCATCTTTGGTGTCATAGTCATCATTAATTTGTTGAATTACCAGCTCAGAATCACCATATACTTGTAGGTTTCTCATTTTCCATTTAATGGCCATGCAAAGTCCCGTGAGAAGGGTCTCATATTTTTCTACGTTTTTTGTGCATGGAAAGACAATGCAAAACGATTTGGGGATGGTATCTATTACACCCCAATTGTGTAATTACTATTTACTATTACTATGTAGGGTAAAATGTGAATGTAAAGTGAATTCTAGAGATGAATAAATTATGGTCGTACCTTGTTATCTATATGAACGTTATCTCATTGGATGTTATCTCTTTTCAATGTTATCTCAGTTGATGTTATTCATGGGGAAATATTGCATATATATGAACAGATGGTTATTAAATTATTGTTATGTTAACTTTGGAGATGCTTATATATACTGCATATGTTGTGAGCAATTGAATGTCGTGTGCATGTGTTAGTGGATGTAGGTATGTGTTCCATTCCTCTAGGTAGAGGGGAAGTATCACTCAGGAGAAGATCTTGGTCGAATAACTATTAACGTAAACTATTTGAGCATACACACACCAAAGTAGTTTGGTTGAGTCTAGACATAGAAGTGGAAAGTTGGTAAGTGATCCCTATTTTGAAATATCTGCATTAGTAAAGTTTTTTTTTACTATTTAGTGCATTATTGTGTGATGATTATCTATTTGAGATTGTGAGTTCCTTCCTTATATCACTATGCTTGATTTTGTGATTTATGAGTGTATATATATATACGTATACATATATACATGTGAGCATTCATGCTTGGGAAGAATGTATATACATGTATATATAAATATAAATATATATGTACATAACATCTATGTGTGTTTGATTACCAAAATAGTGGTCTATACTTTATTATCAAATAATTTATGGCTTTGTGTGATATGAGTATTATGTGCCTAGATGTATATATACATATATAGGATAACTTATAGTGTGAAAACAACATATATTTATATATTAATAAAACATACATGTGTGTAGGTATTGATATACATTCTACACTAGAAAATATATGTATAAGTGTATGGCAGTATGATCACATCCTTTTGTATATCAAATGAATACAAACTTGTTGACATAGGACATATATGTTAGTTTTTATATATATGTATATATATAAATATAGCATTGATGTTATACGTTGATTTATATATCTAGTTATATATATTTATTATGGTAATACATAACTAATTATATGTAAATATGTGATAAGAGGTCGACTATCATTAACAGTGCTTTGAGGCCAATTTATTGCTAAACCATAGGTTGATTATTTATGGCATATTTAAGCAAATTTTAAATAAGCCAAATATATCTCACATTGGCCATAAATAAAGGGCACACTGTACACAATTGATAGTGTAGAAAATAAGTTAATATTGAGATTTTGGAAAAGGTCGATACATGTAGAAGCAATTGACCTGTAGGTGATTATGTTGAGTATTATCTTGAGAAGTTGCCACCTTTCAAATTTGTTTCATGTGTTGCTTTGCATGGAAATTTTTGTTCAATAGCATGCCTAAACTATAAGCTTTGAGGTGACCATGTTGCTCTATAAATAGTTGAGTCATTTCAATTGAAAGGGACACATTTTCTTCCATAATATTATATATCTTTGGCAATTCCTATTTTTGTATTTTACCAGCCATACTTTGTTTTACGTTGAGAGAGAGAAAGGAAGTGAGTTCATTTATTTGTGAGGAAGATATATATTTTGAGAGGAGTAAGCTATCAACTTGAGAGATAGAGTTTTTTTTGAGAAGCTGATTACCAAGCTTGTTGCTATTGGAAAAGGTTGCATTGCTACCATTTGATTGGATAATCGATAATAGGCATGAGGATATCTTCTTCTTTGTTATTTACTTTTGAAATGATGTGTCTTGCATGCATGATTGAAATTTATTTTCCAATATTTGTTTTAGAGATATTTGAGTGTTTAGAAAAGGAAAATGAAGCTTTTATGTTGTTTTCATAATGTGTTTTTAAGTACTCCATAGTAGGAGATGAGTGTTTATCATAGGTATTATATAATAGGTATGATTGAACATAAAAGGTACATCTGGTACACAACTAAGTTATTTATTTAACTAGGAAAGCTTGTGTTTACTCCTAGGAGAGATAATCCAATATGGGAGGGAGTTTTGAGTATTTACGTGTAAGTAGGGTTATTCCAAGTATATAGGTTATCTGGGATGATGGATTGTCCATTGAAGGAAATACCTAGCTTATGTACTTACTAGTTAAATAGTTACTCCAAGAAGATTAATATGGTTGTAGGTTATCTGGGATGATGGACTATCCATTGAAGGAAATACCTATGCGTAGCTTAAGATAGCCTTAAGTCAAATCGTCTCTGAGTAGTGTATGTGATAGATGAATTCATTCAAAGTACTGAATGAGAACTCTTTGGCCAAAGTAGTGTGAATGTTTGAGACCAAGGATAACTTTAGTGGCGAATCTTCGCCAATTGGCGAATTCCAGGAATTGGGCAAATGGAATTTGGCGAATTCTAGGTATCATGCAAGGTGTTCAAATCGCTCGGATTTCACGAACTATCAGTCCAATGCACATCCATTCGCCAACGGTTTTTTTTTATGAGGCATGTTTAGGCAATAAATTCGCCATAACAGACTACGTGTTTCCAATGGACAGATCAATATTTTCGCCTGGAATCCCGAGGAGCATGTCAAAGTCACCAACATATTCACCAATACTATTAAAACAACATTATATGAGGACCGATTTCGCCAATTAAAATTTACAAATAGTTGCTTGTGAAGACCCATTCGCCAATTAAAATTTATAAAAAGTTGCTTATGAGGACCTATTTTGCCTTGAAAATTAAAAGGTATCGTTGTATAAGCACGCGGGATTCGCCAAATTTTTAACATACCATTTAAAAATCCTGCGGAATTTGCCAAATATGGATTGATATAAATACAATTGAAACTGTTATTTGTTCTTACACATTTTTGTTCGATTTTGAGGTTCTACTTCTCGATTCAGAAGTAAGCAAAACCCAAAAACGTAGACTCAAAGGTGAGTGATCATTTCTTCATACTGTTATTAGTTATTAGTTATAATAATAAGACTTCTTTATCTGTTTTCCATTCTTGCTTCAATATTAAACATGATTTTGAGTAGGGAATGGGATCAATATTCTTTGTTGGTCTATCCTTCTTAAACAAGAAGACATTTTTTTCCATCTTTTATTCGAAGTGAGATATCAATATGTCGAGTAGCAACTGCAAGGGTAAGACTCCTGAGGGTAATGAAGAGACTGGGAGGCCATCAAAATGCCCAAAACATAGAGGTACCATACAGTCTTACTTTGGAATTAGAAAAGCTTCTAATCCATCAGATCAAGGTGGAGCTACACCATCGACTCTTCCACCAAATATTATTGAAGATGGCAATGACAATACCTCACCGCCACAAGAAGGTCAAGGTGAGATTGTCATTGTGTTAAATCAAAATGTATCAAATGAGGATGGCAATACCATAGAAGATGTTCTGAGGGATACCTTGGATAGCCAGAATGAGATAATTGACTTGGATGAGGATGATGTTGGTAGCAAAAAAAGAAAAGGCAAAGCAAAATTGGGGCACGAGTGGGAAATGACAAGGAATTTTCAAATTGGTTGGTTGTCGAAGTACCCATTACTTGAAGCAGTGGGGGTATCAAACGAAAATGATATTGAAAGGGCAACATAGGTCAAATGTAAGATTTGTAGTTGGAAATGTGGAAGAGACAAGATGATGCAACTAAAGCTTGACATTATAGAAAAGCATATCAACAAAGTTTACGAAAAACAAATCATAGACGAAAAGGAACAATCAGTCGTACGATGGAAATCAAAGGAAGAATGTCTTCATGTTAAGTATGTCATAGATTATGGAGAGCATAACCATAGAATGTCGAAGATTAAAAAATGTGAAGGTACACTTGAGGCTCATTTTGGAAAAGCCATGGAAGTAACAAATCTGTCAAAAACTGTTCAGATGAGTGTTGTTTTTCATATTTTGTCCAGGGGGCGTCCTATGACAGACTACCCAAAATATTTTGATTTATTATCTTATTTGAGTGTTCCCCACTTTTCCTTCTCACATTGGTCAGTAAACGTTGGATGGGAATGGGCGAACTGTCTTGCTGCAGTGGAAAAGCAAGATTTAAAGGATAAATTAAAATAGTCAAATTTCATTGCATTATCTTTAGATGAAGTTACTATGGTAGACAATACTTCTTGGGTTTGTATGCATTTGTATACTGTAGAACAACATGTTCGCCAAGCTCATCTTCTTTGTGTTCATAAAATGAATGACAATGCAACATCACAAAATCTATTTGAACTAGTCAAGAAATATTTGAATGAAATTGCAGGTATGGATGAGTTGACAATTGCCAAAAAGTTGGTGTGTGTAGGAGCTGATGGAGCTGCAGTGATGCAAGGTCAAAGGAGCGGTCTTTGCACAAAGTTACAAACTACTTGTGCACCATACATGCTTGGAATTCACTGCATGGGCCACAGAATGAATTTAGCATTCAAAATTGTAAGCAAGTTTCCTATAGTATCAAAAGTTGAAAATCTAGTTCGCGAGATCCACGCATACTTCTGCCAAAGTCCCAAACGTTTCCTTGAATTTTAACATTTTGCTGAGGGAATAACACTTGGAAACAAGCTTCTCAAGGATGTCGATACCAGATGAATCTCCCTGCATGGACCAATGCAACGAGTTCTTTCAGAATATCAATCCTTGATTGGAGTGATGTACGAGCATCGTAGCATAGTAGACAAAGCTCCTGACCTATTACATAGGTTAAGCGATATAGAGACACTCTTGAATTTAGCTAGTCTTCTCCCCATGCTGGATGAGATGAACAATCTTGTGAAGAAAGCCCAAGACAAAACTATGTATATTTATGAATATGCCAATCTATGTAAACTTACATGCTTGGCCCTCAATCATCTATATTGAGATCTAACACAAGAAGGCGCAAATTATTTGATGTGGCAGAAAATTACTGATTTGAATAAAACTGATAATTATTTACAGTTTAATGCAAGCGGGCACTTATGTATTTGTGTACATGGATATGAGATACCAATGTACCATTGTAAGACAGCCAGGCACTCTAGAAAAGAAGTACCTATTAATAAGGAAGATTTTAACAACATTGTTAAATCTGTTAGTGATAATTTGAAGGAAATTACAAAATCTCTTTCGTTAGAGATTCGTGAAAGATTCCCTCGACATGAAATATTTGAAGCCATGGGTATTGTGTATCCTCAATTTTGGGTAAACCGAGATAACCCAAAATATTTTCATGATCAAGTAAAAATCTTAATCGAATAGTTTTCAGAAAAGGTAACATACAATGAACAAATAATAGAAGGAAATTAGATGAAAATAAGCTTAGAAAGCAATGTCGGAGTTTTGCAACAGCTATTAGGGAGCAGTATAAATCCATGGGCAAGGAGAAGGCCTTTAAACTAGGATCAATAAAAATGGTTTGGACAAGCTTAGGTCAGAGTGTAATATTGCGTGGTTCGATGTCAGAATATTTCAAACTTTGTGATTTATGTCAAACAATGATATTGGGTTCGGTGGAGGATGAGAGAGTTTTCAGTACATTGGGGTTTTTGAAATCAAAGTTAAGAAACAAACTGGACAAGAATTTGGAAAATTGCTTGAGGATGAAAGGAACTGCGTATAATGTCAAAAATTTCCCTTTTGAAAGGGCACTCGCAATCTGGAGGTCCACATGTGAAAGAAGAGGGACTGGGTTGTGCAACACAGGCTCTCCAATTCCAACAGTTGCTGGTACTGGTGGTAGTGGCAGTGGCAGTGGCAGTGGGACTGGGCCTGGGAGAAATGACAATGTTATTGAAATTGACACAAATCAAACAATGAATGTTGAATTTGAGACACAAGCCGAAGAAAGTGCAGAGCAGTCTCAGAATCAAGATGACTCTTTTACTTTATTTGAAGATGAGCATTGGCTTGAGGACCCTGACTGCATTTGGGAAATGGAAGATAATTAGCAAGTTTTAGGTATTTTTACTGCACTTCATGAATTAGTTTCCATTGTTCTAAAGTCCAAACTGTAGTTGATGTCTGATGATATTTTATATTGTATTCAGTGAATTTTGAAATTGTGAATCATTGCATTTCATGATATCTTATTTTATATTGCACTCAAGCACTGCATGTTAGCATGAATCATATTCCAAACTGTAGTTGATGATTTTTTATATTGTATTCAAATAAATTGTGAATCATTGCACTTCAAGTTCAGAATATTTTATTTTATATTGCACTCCAAGTCTCCATGATATTTTATATTATATTGCACTTCATGAATCATAATACATATGCCAAAGTCAAACTGTAGTTGATGATATTTTATAAATTATATAAAATTCAATACCATCGGCCTAACAATGCTTCATCGGTGGAATCCCCATCACAGTCCCGTCGATGGCCCAATGAAAATAGCTCACAACCTAGTATCGATGTAACAATACTCTATCGGGCTGACTCCTAAGGTGCTCTCCCGATATACAAATAGAGTCAAGTTGTCAACAAAAGTAACCATCAAATTATAATTTATGACCATGGGCATGAATTATCTTATTTTATCAATAATCACAAAAATCTACCACACTTTGATTTTATGAACAATGCAAATTGTAGAAATTTGTGTGACAAGATCCATATTATAGCCTACATTCACATTCAATCCGTAAATATTAAACAAATTTGAAATTTCGTGGTGACGTAGTCCTTCCCCCATTCTTAACAAAGTTCAATACCATCGGCCTAACAATGCTTCATCGGTGGAATCCCCATCACAATCCCGTCGATGGCCCGATAAAAATAGCTCACAACCTAGTATCGGTGTAACAATACTCTATCGGGTTGACTCCTAAGGTGCTCTCCCGATATACCGATAGAGTCAAGATGTCAACACAAGTAACCATCAATTATAATTTATGACCATGGGCATGAATTATCTTATTTTATCAATAATCACAAAAATATACCACACTTTGATTTTATGAACAATGCACATTGCAAATTGTAGAAATTTGTGTGACAAGATCCATATTATAGCCTGCATTCACATTGCATCCATAAATATTAAACAAAATTTGAAATTCCTTAGTGACGTAGTCCTTCCCCCATTCCTAACAAAATTCAATACCATCAGCCTAACAATGCTTCATCGGTGGAACTCCCATCACAACCCCGCTGATGGCTCGATAAAAATAGCTCACAACCTAGTATCGGTGTAACAATACTCTATCAGGCTGACTGCTAAGGTGCTCTTCCAATATACCGATTAAGTCAAGTTGTCAACAAAAGTAACCATGAATTATAACCATTAACCATGGCCCATGGGCATCAATTATCGAATGCATAAAGTATATCGGGGGAACTATGGTGCATCAGGGAAACATTATCTAGCATCCCATCGATAGAACGAAGGATAGGTGTCCATCGGTGGAGAGGGTGGCTATCGGTGAAATACTGATGTGACATCCCAGGGCATTGTGCAGCCATGCTGCGGTGCATTTATGAACCAGGATTGAAGTGAATTATATCACAAGTTGATCACATAGTTGTTACAAAATCCTGGAAGATTTCGCTTAGGGTAGAAGCAGAAAGGCAAAAACTTGGAGTTTTGATGCAGCAAAGACCGGTGGACTGTGGAGGCGACTCGGTGAGACTCACGTAAGTACTTCACTTTCAGACCCAGCTGAGAATCTATTTTACTCAAAATCTTAAGATTTAAATAAGGGAAGAGAGTACAGACAAACCCAAAGCTAAAAAACATAAAACCGAAAAGCCTAAGAGACTCCTAAATGAATACCTGATAGATCAATGTCCTGGGTCAGGGCTGAGACCCAAGAGGAGTGCTCAAATGAATCCTTCCATGGATCGATTATGGGACAAACAAAAGGGCTTAGGGGATATTTGGACACCGCAACGAGGGTACGACCTCTTCATGTACCATTACAGAAAACAATTTAGGTTTCAACCAGTCTGCAATCCATGGAGGTTAAACCTGGGAAGACTTGTGGTGCCCAATGTGTTTGTGAATGCAGAGCTAATTAAAGCTCTTGCTATTAGATATGACCCCAAGAAAAGAACTATTCAGTCACATGGCAGGGGTGACATGCTTGTTATTTCTAGGGATCTCATTTCTAATGTATTTCAGTTAGAGTGTTCACTGAATTTATCATTCACGATCAAAGATCTCTTGACAAAGTATCGCCACATGGATACCAGCTATAAGAGATGGAAATTACCTTTGCATAGGCCCAAGGATGAAGGAGGCCAACTTAGGAGGTTCTCTAGCAGTGAAAACCCTCTTTTCCATGAAGATTTGTTCGAAGAGTATTTCCGATACACCTATTATTCAGCTGGTCAGGTTTCGGGAGTAGAGGTTCCACCTCTCATGTTGATTGCCCCAATGGTCTTAGTTGTAGACATACAGAGCAAGGATGCCAGGCCATTTGATTATGCTAGCTACTTGGCCAAATCCCTAAATCGGGGGCTCGAAAATATTAAAAATAATAGTGATAATATAAAATTTGAACACTATTCTTTGATTATGCATTTGCTATTGTACGAGGGACAAGTCAAAGGGGTCTGGAGTGAAGAATTAAGGCTAAAAGATACAGATGAAAATGGAGATTTTAAACCTGTACAAATGTGGACTTCATTGTGTGACAACCGATTTGGTAGGTCTCATTACCTTTATTTTGAAGAATTTTTTCTAAAACCATTGATGAAGTTGCTGGGGTATCCATGCAACTATAACCTATCCCTATACAAAGATTTCTAAGACCAAAGGAAAATGATAGGAGAAATAACGTGAATCATAACTGGGGAGACTGGTATGCTTTCCTTGATTGTACAATGATAAGGGTTTATGGGTTCGAAGGGGCTCCACACTTGATGCCACGAGTAGTTCTTGACCAAATTTCTTTTTTAGAAATTGTGAGGCAATTGGCAAAATTTGATTCCAAACACCTCAAAGGACATAGCAAACAATCAATTATGCCGAGTACCTTATGTTTTGGAGACTTTATAGTGGTTTCCAATGAAGGATATGGAGAAATTGATGGTAAATTAGCACAATACAACCTACCTCTAGGTGATGTAAGGAAACAATTTGATGCAAAAGGGTTTATTCACAGGGTGAGATTATTGCAGGGGCTATCAGGGTATGAACATTTGTTCTCAATTGAAGATGTCATAAGAAACCATGATGAGGCTTCCACCAAGGAAAAAATGGCCGCCTATAACAAGATTATGCTTACAGAGGAATGTAAGAGGAAAAATGTCCCATCTTATTCAAAGGCATTTGGTGAGATACATGATCCTTTAACAAGAATTGAGCAACTCATCGCTTATGTCAATGAACTGGTAAAGGATGTTCCCCCAGTTTTTTTTGATGCACCTCATGCAACCTATTCAGGAGTACAAGATGAAGACATAGAGCCCTTGGATTACATACCTTCACAGCCTACTCCTGATGTATGTTTTTTTGTAGATACTGATATAAGTGAAGAAGAGTAGGGTGATGAAGAGGGTGAGTAGGTCAAACAAATCAGTGCTCCTATGATTGCACAGTACGATCCCCCTCAAGAGCATAATATTGTAAGATTTGAGGCATCAAATGAACTATCTGATGATGTGAGGGTCATGGCTGGACAACAATTTATTTTTTATTGTGATTTTGTTAAATCTTTTGAATTTAAATCATTTGTTTATGAATATAAAGGTAGAAAAATGAGACAACAGATACAGGATATCAATCCTGAACATGAGGCAACTGCTCTGGAGGAATTGAAAAGGGAGGTAGAAAAGGAATTGGAGTCCATCACTCTTGAAAGAGGTAGGGAATTGCTTCAAGAAGTTGAAGTGTTGTTCCTACCAGGGTGGGATATTAGCTCTTCAATTGTATTTGATAGCTTCAGAAAAAGAGGGGATACGACAATGAACTTAATAGAAGAAGCAAGTGACAAAATGTATTCAGGATCTGGGTACAACCTAGACGAATCCACCTTGCTTATTTGGTCATTGTATCCCCATGATAAAAGACCTGCTATAATTAGTAATCCAAACCAAGTGTTTGGTCATCTCTTGGTTCAACGTATAGTGGATACCAACCCTATGGAGACAACAGAATTGAACATAAATGTGGAAAAATTTACCAAAGCACAAATCGATAAACTGATTAAGGAAAATGACAATTGAAGAAGGAGCTAGCAAATCAGAGAGAAAAAACATCTTCCTCCTCCACATCAGAGTTGTACTCCCCATGTCTTGAAAAAGATAAGAGAGTGCTTGATGCATTGGCTGATGCAACCTACTGGAAGAATTGCCATCTAAAATCCCAGGGGAAATGCAAAGAATTGGAGAAAGAAGTGAAAACCATCAAATATAACACTGTATCTGAAATGATAAAAGAAAGGTTCAATAAAATTCAATGAAATGTGATATTGAATATTGGGAAGTATTCAAACAGACACGCATTACATTGGTGGAGAATGAACAATTGCAGCCTAGAATGATGGAGAAAAAAAGGAGCTCCTAGATAAGAATGTCATGAAAGGAAAAATATTGCTAACATATAACAAGTTGGTAGAATCACATAATGGATATCATAATAGGCTTAGGGAAGATTTAGATTGCTTTGATTCAGTTCCACTCTCGACACTTCATTTTGGCATTGGAAATCCACGAGAATATGATGATTGGAAGGAAGAGCTTGTTGGGCTTCTGATTGTTGCGTTGCAAGAAATAAATGACGAGGTTATGGTTTTACAAAACACTCATAAGAAACTCAAAAAAATAATGTCTATGGAATATGATATGAAAGAGGCGGTCTCTAATGTGGACACCTATGCTGAACAGGAGTACATTCATCATCTCTCTACAGTCAATATGTTTATTAGCCAAACTGTAGATGAGTCCGAATCATATCCAACGAGACAACCATCAGATTTAGAGGAAGAACGCCAGTCAACAGCATGATGAGCGCCCTATCATGGAGTAGAAGCCTTGAACAAATATTAGGTGGTCAGTGGTTTGTAAGGGGTTTGTAGCTTATTGCCTCTCATATATAAGAGAGATCAAGACCCCAATAGGAGATCAATGGATCACCACATCATTTTTAATTAGACTTTAGAGATGGTTTATAGTAAGAAGATAGATCATCTCATATCATAAACTATTTTTATAATGCATATCATTTGAGCTTTGAAGATCAATACAATGGAGAAGGTTACACATATTTACTAATTTTATTTCGAGTGTTCAACTGTTGTGGATTCATATGCTTATAAGTTATTAACTTGTTTGGTTGTCTCCAAAGTGGTTGTTTATGTTATTCAAATTGAGTGTGTGGAAGTACAATTAATTTGTCAGTACATTGAATTTGAATTCTTCAAGAATAGGGGCTGTGACCATGGGGTTTTAGATTTATTTATGGACATGATCATTGACCAAGTAGTAATGTGGGCCACAAAATGGATCTTGTCACACAAATCTCTGCAATTTGTGCTAATCATAAAATCAAATGTAGTGCAATTTGTGCTAATCATAAAAACATAACAGAAGCTAACAGTTCAACATCCATAACTTAGAAGCTCTACCAAGAAGTAAATATAATGGGATAACAGTTCAACATCCATAACTTGGAAATGGAAGCTCTACCAAGAAGTAAATATAATGAGCTAACAGTTCATCACTAGTTCAAATGATAAAATAAATAATATAGAATCCAGATAATTGAACATCGTCACATTATTGAAGTCTGAATTTGAGCTTTTTAATTGAATTTCAAATGAAGGAGTACATATTGGCATTGGCAATGCAAAGTCTTGCCAATGCCCAAAGACAAGTCTGCACAGAGCTGAGTTGGAACTTCGAAACTCATATTATCAAAGATTGAAAATAATAAATCAAGTCACTGTATCAACTTTTCTAGCAACTTCCACTCTTCAGGTGGTGGAATTGCCATTTTCTCTAACTAATGTTGTTTGACTTGAAGTTTTGTTAACATTTCATGATTGTAATTGGAAATGGAACCTATCTTGAATTCTTCAATCAATTTTGCATTCAAGGTTATCAATGTTCTGATGGAATTCAAATAGTTCACATCTTGGTTCTGAGGAAACTGGTCCAAATCAATCTTCCTTGCACCTTCCATCTTCTTTCTGAAACCATCCTTTCCAATGAATCGCTCATTTGTGTCAAAATCCTCTAGAAAACCAAGCTCTGTGAAGTTCGTTACCTTTGCATCCACCACCTTCATCTTGTCTGCAACCAAATGCAAATATTCCTTTGTTCCAGACATTCTCGAACACTTTTCAATGATATATGACAACTTCATTAAGGTTTCAATCCGATTAGTAATCCCTTTCGATTCTAGATCATTATCACTGGCTTTGTAGACTGTTTGTAGAACTTCATTTGCAGATTTCTCTAATTCCAGCACCTTTTTGTTGTCCATTAAATATTTGTTGAGATTCTTATAATGTTTTCTGATAGCATCAATCCATTGAAACATGTCACACAAATGATCAAACCTCTGCATTATTTCATCCCAGGTCTTTTGTTTCATATGCCTCACTGTATCTCTACAAAATGCAGATAACTTATTTTGAGAAGACTTAATTTCTTTTTTTTCTTCCATCAACTATGTCTGCAATCTTTCATTTGTTTTTCTCTGTTTCTCCAATTTTTGTTCCCACTGTACATTTCCATTCGCAATGCTTAGTCTTAATTTTTCTGAAGTGGATTTTTCCTCATCATATTTCTTGTTGCTCTCATCTAGTCTTCACTTCAGGTCATTCACTTCTCTCTCATTTAATTTATCCTCTTTGCTTGCTGATGTAGAGGCAAATTTTATTATTCTTTTTTCTAATTCATTGCTCTTGTTATCAATTGCTTTCCTCTTTGTTTTCTCACTTGCTAGGTCTGCCTGTAACTTTTCTATTTGGGTCTACAACCTTTTCTTCTCTCTATCTTGCTTTAGCAATGATGTGTACACCAATTCATTGTTCTTCTTTGATACACTAATTTTGTTAGTATTTTTCAGGCTAGAAAAATCCAATTGAAAATTGGTTACCTGGTATTCAGATCGATCCATCTGATTTGTTGGTTTGTTTTGAACTGTGGGAACAACAATTTTGTACTCCATGATTTCTTTGTTTGTGTCAAATGTGGGTAATACCATGGTTGTTGCAGTCTCTGAAGTTACAGCAGATGCACTCTCCATCAGTTGCTTCTTTTTTTTTATTCAAGTCTGATTTCTTTTTAAACTCTTCAATGAAATCATAACCTGGGGAGGCAGGAACAATGGAATGCTTGAATGGTGAAGGAATAGGAGTACTTGTAGTTGCTAATGATGTCACACCCACACTAACTAGATTTATGGGAGTGTTTGGAAATAACTCCTTTGTGGTACTGGTGGATCCACTGATAGTGTGACTTGTACTTATCAAAATCCTTTGCCTCTTTTGATTGCCTTGATCACCTGGTGTTTCTGTGGTATCTTTTATTGTTTTCCTCTTAGTATTGTGTGTAATTTTTCGTTGTAGCACATGTTGACCACTACTAGTACTACTACCCATACCATCGCCACCAATGGCACTCCCAGTTGCACTAAGTTTTCCACCAAGGGCATGTCCTAGTTGTGATTGTATCTAACCATTAGGATGAGGACTAGAAGCTCTAACAAATTGAGTTTGACTTGTATGCCCTTGGTCTACTTTTTCACCTCCAAGCCCAAGGACAGATTTATCAGCTACTTTTCTATGCTCAACACTTGGTATTGTCCAAGGGCCTTGTCCTTTGGACCCCAAAGGACCACCTTCATAACCAATTTTTTCAAGTATGGCTACTCCTGAAGTATATGTTGGAGCATATTCTTCTTTTGCGGCCTCACTTAAACCAGGTTTGTAATTGGCATGGCTTTTTTCTTCTTCTTCCCTATCAATATCATCATCAAATTCATCACTTCCTTTGCTTCCATGTTCATCAGGATGCTCTATATTCCACAATTTGCTAAACTCTTTATCTTCTTCATTAGCATCATACTCTGCAAGAGCTCTTGGATCACCTAGGTCTTTCCTCATAGACCAAAAGGCAGTTATTTTTTATCGTGACCATTTTTTATCTATAGCTTTCATCTCTAAAGAACCTAGAATTTTTACTCTACTAGATGGTTTATCACTTTTTTCATAAAAATTGTTGTATGTCTTGATTGTCTTTTGGTGCAATGCCATAATTTATGCTGACAATTGTTCAAAAGGAATACCATTCCCAGCAACACTTTTCTCCATTGCTATTTTGACCTCATCCCAAGAATCCTTGTTTCTCAAGTTTTCAAGCAAGGGTTTACTTTGATGTTGAATTCTATTTGCAGCATTCCTATTGGCCACAATCATTGATTTAATGATGTCACATGGATCATATTGCCAGTGACAGATAGCATCAAATGCAAAAAAATTCAAAAGATTATGTGCCACACTAAATGCTTTTCTCTCGAATGTGAACCCTCCACATGAAAAAGGTAAAGAAGGAAATAAGGTCTTCTTTTGTTGACTGAGAAAGTGTAGTTCATCAACACTCTACACCTGCCTTACATATTCCAATGCAAAAACCCTTTTTGTCACATGTATTGGAAGTTTGTATGGTTGTACTCCCAATCCATAAAATCTTAGCACAGTATATTCTTCCATTAAGTACCAATCATCCAATTGTATTTATTTTCTTAGTTGCATGCAGTTTCTACATGACATAGGCAATCTAGGCATTGGAGTATTTGTAATTACTTGATTTAATGGAGCCAAAAAGTAGTCTGCAAAATGACTGTAGTTCCTTCGAGAATCATGCATCCTTATCTCAGTGGTCCATTCATATACTAGAGCCATTTTTTTTTCCTCTGCATTACTATAGGGCTGAATCTGAAGCTTGTTGGTCTGAAACATTCCTCTAAATTTGAATAGAAAAAGATAGCACAAGTAGGTTGTGAACCTAAATTTCTTCGTGGAACTTGCTTTAATATTAAAAATTGTTTATGCATGGATTCTACAATGTGTTGAGTATAATTATATTTGACATGTTCATCAGCATAATGGATATTATATATCATTTCAAGGAGGCTTGCACCCACTTCCAAATTGCTATCCAGACCGAGGCAAAATGCTAGCATGGAAATAGTATCCTGAACCCACGGTTTAAAAATATACAAATTATAAGGAGGCTTATGATCACCTTTCAATTTGTTTCTATCCATAACTATGCTATTTAAGAAATCATTTTTCAGCCTTTCTTCCACTGCTTCATAATCACTAGCAAGCTTTTCTAGGTCAATGTGGTGGTTTCCAAATTCTTCCGTTGTAAACCCCAACACTTTTCCAAGTTCTTCTGCATTAATGGATAACAATTCTTCTTGGTTATCGTTATTAACAATTGCTCTTTTCTTATTATCATAATTTTCGGCACAGACCATGATAAATTATGGGCAAGGGAAAACTTCATGTAACATCATGCGCTCTAATCTAGTTACCCACGGTGCACTAATACTATCAACTTTCTTTTGTTTTTCAGCCTTATTCTGAGATGAAAATCTAAGTTCTGAGGTACGCTTACCATAGATTTCAGGATCATAAATATCATGGTACCCATCGGTGAAACCTGGGGTTTTAAGCAATTTTGCATAATGTATTTTTTTATCGGACATTGCTCTATGTCTAGTGGTGCTGGTGGTAGACATGCTTATACAAATGTGAAGTTGTGAAATTTGAATTCCCTAATAAGTAATACCTATTGGTCCTCCTTAATTTTAACAAATTCTTGAGTCTCTAAACCCAAACTTCAAACTTTGACAAAATAAGAATTTAAGAAATTTCAAACGATGAAATGTAGCCGCAGGAATTCTTTCACTTACCCAGATTCTAAGTCCCGACTCTTGAAAACTAGAATGGCGTTGTTGGAAGTGGAACTGTGGAATCCAAAATAGGGTGGTGCACTGCAATGAGCAATCTGAAGAGAAGACTTTAAAAATCATTGTACAATTTCAAAGTGCAAAGTGTTTTAAATGCTTTTTTTCTCGTAATTGGAACATTAAACTAAATGACACATATTAGGAGTTAGGTCTACAAGACTACAAGACTACAATTTATAAATTCTTTATCATTGATCTTTCTAAATCTAATGGTTATAGGGTGATTCCGGAGGATTAAGTTGGGAAGCCCATCGCCCTGTGCATTTCATTACGGAATGCAACTACAACCATACATCAAATGTTCATCCAATGGTTGAAACTTGAGTAATTTATGAATTATGATATTAACTTTAAAAATAAACATTAATCACTTGACAGTTTGAGTTGACACTTAGCAGTACAAAGTACTTTAAATGCTTTGTTTCTCGAAATTGGAACATTAAAGTGAAATTTGAATGACACGTCTTAGGTCTACAAGTTGCAAATTCTTAATCTTAACCGTTGATCTTTCTAAATCTAACGGTTATAGGGTGATTCCGGAGGTTTAAGTTGGGAAGCCCATTGCTCTGTGCATTTCATTACGGAATGCAACTACAACCATACATCAAATGTTCATCCAACGGTTGAAACTTGAGTAATTTATGAATTATGATATTAACTTTAAAAATAAACATTAATCACTTGACAGTTTGAGTTGACACTTAGCAGTACAAAGTGCTTTAAATGCTTTGTTTCTCAAAATTGGAACATTAAAGTGAAATTTGAATGACACGTCTTAGGTCTACAAGTTGCAAATTCTTAATCTTAACCATTGATCTTTCTAAATCTAACGGTTATAGGGTGATTCCAGAGGTTTAAGTTGGGAAGCCCATCGCTCTGTGCATTTCATTACGGAATGCAACTACAACCATACATCAAATGTTCATCCAACGGTTGAAACTTGAGTAATTTATGAATTATGATATTAACTTTAAAAATAAACATTAATCACTTGACAGTTTGAGTTGACACTTAGCATTACAAAGTGCTTTAAATGCTTTGTTTCTCAGAATTGGAACATTAAAGTGAAATTTGAATGACACGTCTTAGGTCTACAAGTTGCAAATTCTTAATCTTAACGTTGATCTTTCTAAATCTAACGGTTATAGGGTGATTCCAGAGGTTTAAGTTGGGAAGCCCATTGCTCTGTGCATTTCATTACGGAATGCAACTACAACCATACATCAAATGTTCATCCAACGGTTGAAACTTGAGTAATTTATGAATTATGATAATAACTTTAAAAATAAACATTAATCACTTGACAGTTTTGACACTTAGCTACAAAGTGCTTTAAATGCTTTGTTTCTTGAAATTGGAACATTAAAATGAATTGAATGACACCTTAGGTCTAAGTTGCAAATTCTTATTGATCTTTCTAAATCTAACGGTTATAGGGTGATTCCGGAGGTTTAAGTTGGGAAGCCCATCGCTCTGTGCATTTCATTACGGAATGCAACTACAACCATACATCAAATGTTCATCCAACGGTTGAAACTTGCATAATTTATGAATTATGACATTAACATTAAAAATAAACATTAATCACTTGACAGTTTGAGTTGACACTTAGTAGTACAAAGTGCTTTAAATGCTTTGTTTCTCGAAATTGGAACATTAAAGTGAAATTTGAATGACACGTCTTAGGTCTACAAGTTGCAAATTCTTAATCTTAATCGTTGATCTTTCTAAATCTAACGGTTATAGGGTGATTCCAGAGGTTTAAGTTGGGAAGCCCATCACTCTGTGCATTTCATTACGGAATGCAACTACAACCATACATCAAATGTTCATCCAACGGTTGAAACTTGAGTAATTTATGAATTATGGTATTAACTTTAAAAATAAACATTAATCACTTGATAGTTTGAGTTGACACTTAGCATTACAAAGTGCTTTAAATTCTTTGTTTCTCAAAATTGGAACATTAAAGTGAAATTTGAATGACACGTCTTAGGTCTACAAGTTGCAAATTCTTAATCTTAACAGTTGATCTTTCTAAATCTAACGGTTATAGGGTGATTCCGGAGGTTTAAGTTGGGAAGCCCATCGCTTTGTGCATTTCATTACGGAATGCAACTACAACCATACATCAAATGTTCATCCAACGGTTGAAACTTGAGTAATTTATGATATGAACTTAAAAAAATAAACATGACACATGTGTTTTAAAGTCAATACCATAGGCATCGGCCTAACAATGCTTTATCAGTGGAACCCCCATCATAGCCCCACCGATGGCCCGAAGGAAGACTCATAACTCATAAGGTCCGCTTCCCATCGCCGATATACCGATAGAGTCAACAAAAGTAAGCACATCGTTGTAACACATAAACATTGGTGGAACGAATGATTGCATTCCCCCGATGGCCTGATATAACCATGAATTATCAAGTGCACATTGCATAAAGTATATTACTTAATTTCTCAAAAGAAAAAAACTGATTTGAATATATTAAATTATTATTTATTAATAGACACTGAAGTTCTGAACTCATAAAACAACTCTTTACTCTTAAGCGTAAATGAATAACGAAGATTAAAGGAATCAAGAATAACACAACACAACCATTTATTTTATTGCAACTGAATTTCAATGTCACATTATTACATATCTTTTTACAGACGAGTAGCACTGTAGCTCCTATTTTGTATAAATAACATATGTTAGTGTGTCACTTTAGTACTTTACATAGACAAAATTTAATAATTTATTCCAAGTTGTTGCTCGTTACAATGGATTACAAATTGATTCCAATTTCCAAGCTTTGCTGCTGAAAACTTACTACACATGTTACTCTAAAAATAAATGCATGATTCCAAGATTCTTCTGGTGACAATGTAATACAAATCTGGCTTTGAAAATAAATTTTTGATTTCAAGCTTCTGCTGGTGGATTTGCCAACCATGCTGGGGAAAGGGGGTTCCAATTAGTCCTAGGGAAATGGGAGTTGTGAAGATACAAAATGTACTTATCCCCTTTGAGAACCAGAGCCATGCTGGGGAAATGGGAGTTGTTAGAATACAGGAGGAGAAGCAAATCTTCTCCCATCTTTTACCTGCAGCCTCAATGCATTGGGATAGCACTTATCTCCACCAGAGCTCCTCATCCTAGTTCAAAACCCATCTGAAAATTCAGGTTAACCAAATCAACTTCTTTCCAATTCCACCCATTCTGAACTTGAAAAAAAATTGTCTTTTACTAATTACTTTGTAGCTACATAACTGTAGGTAGGATAATTTATAGTATCCCCAATATTGCATCATCTTCTTCATGAATCGTTATTAACCCTAGAAAATAAAAACCCTTATGGAACTATCTACTAATCAATGAATCACTATCCCTATTTATGGGCCACCAGTGCCGCTACCAGCCTGCATAATTAAAATGTTTAATTTGATTGACGTCTGGCTACATGCCAACTTAAACTATACCTCAAGCTGACAAGCTGTCAAAATCACTCAAAGTTCAAATGATATGAAATCATTACAAATCTTGTTTCATTAAAGCTATGAGTTGTCCAAGAAATTCCTTTGGATGTTCATATCATATATGGCATTAATAGCCACCACTGCCTGCACTATCAGTATGACAACCACACTTTCCTAAAAAAGAATGAGAATTTCAATTAAATGAAATGTACAATGTTGAGGCATTGAAAAGACATAATGAGTTATGAGCGATGAGCCTTGATCTCGCCACATGTCCGCATCTAACGGATATAGTGTTATTCTGAAGGTTTCAAATCACAAGTCTAGTGCTTCAGAGATTTACTTCCGGAATGCAACTACATTCGTCCATCGAACATTCAACGAACGGCCCCTATGATTTTTCGTTGGCATGTCTGTTTATTTTGCCACTAGATTTTTTTACTATTTTGAGATTCTTTTTAATTCGCCAATGAAAATATATTTTTTGCTTTGAAAAAAGGTTTTAATTGCCAATGGAAAAAAAATTCTGGTTTGAAAAACGGTTTTATTCGCCAATGAAAAACATTTTATTCTATTAAAAAAAAATTGCAATTCGCCAAGATTTTCCACGAACTTCCAGGGATTATAAAAGATTCGCCAATTGGGATTTTTTTTCTCGTAAAACGAAAAAAATTGCCAATAAAATTAATATTTTTCATCGGGATGTATACCGTATTTTCCAGGATTTTACACCTGCACCAAGGGGGGGGTTTCTTAAAGTTTTCCCTGTTCGAGACTCCACTCTAGATTGTGTTACTACTAAGACTACACTGTCAGTTCAACGTGATCTAGTATTACATGCTAGTTCTAGATTATGTAATTACAAGGTTCTAGTTATGTAGGACACAACACTATGCTCAGTTGGTTGTCTTTATCAATTACTCTACCAATCTCTTCGTTGAAGGGAAGGGCCATCTATCGAATGATAGATGTGCGGGGGACCATATTATGAGTCTGTGGTTGGCAGAAAA
>CM021102.1:713419471-713462698 GCA_007115665.2 Sequoiadendron giganteum
GGGGTTTGTAGCTTGTTGCCTCTCTTATATAAGAGAGATCAAGACCCCAATAGGAGATCAATGGATCATCACATCATTTTTAATTAGAATTTAGAGTAGAAAATAGATAATAGATTGCACCAATTCACCCATCCATCTCATATCATAAACTATTTTTATAATGCATATCATTTGAACTTTGAAGATCAATACAATGGAGAAGGTTACACATATTTACTGACTTTATTTCGAGTGTTCAACTATGTTGGATTCATATGCTTATAAGTTATTAACTTATTTGGTTGTCTCCAAAGTGGTTGTTTATGTTATTCAAATTGAGTGTGTGGAAGTACATTTAATTTGTCAGTAAATTGAATTTGAATTCTTTAGGAATAGGGGTTGTGACCATGGGGTTTTAGATTTATTTATGGACATGATCATTGATCAAGTAGTAATGTGGGCCACAAAATGGATCTTGTCACACAAATCTCTGCAATTTGTGCCAATCATAAAATCAAATGTAGTGTATTTTTGCAGTATGTGGGATGTGAGTGAGGTGTAAGTTGGTGGATACTAATCAAGATTTTTAGTCAAAACATAACAAAAGCTAATAGTTCAACATCCATAACTTAGAAGCTCTACCAAAAAGTAAATATAATGAGCTAACAGTTCAACATCCATAACTTGGAAGCTCTACCAATAAGTAAATATAATGAGCTAACAGTTCATCACTAGTTCAAATGATAAAATAAATAATAAAAAATCTAGATAATTGAACATCATCAGATTACTGAAGTTTGAATTTGAGCTTTTTAATTGAATTTAACATGAAGGAGTACATATTGACATTGGTAATGCAAAATCTTGCCAATGCCCAATGACAAGTCTACACAGAGTTGAGTTGGAACTTCGAAACTCATATTATCAAAGATTGAAAATAATAAATCAAGTCACTGTATCAACTTTTCTAGCAACTTCCACTCATCAGGCGATGGAATTTCCATTCGCTCTAACTGATGTTGCTTGACTTGAAGTTTTGTTAACATTTCCTCGATTATAATTGGAAATGGAACATGTCTTGAATTCTTCAATCAATTTTGCATTCAAGGTTATCAGTGTTATGATGGAATCCAAATAGTTCACATATGGGTTCTGAGGAAATTTGTCCAACTCCGAATCAATCTTCCTTGCACCTTTCATATTCTTTCTGAAACCATCCTTTCCAATGAATCACTCATTTGTGTCAAAAGCCTCTGGAAAACCAAGCTCTGTGAAGTTCCTTACAATTTCATCCACCACCTTCATCTTGTCTGCAACCAAATGAAAATATTCCTTTGTTCCACACATTCTCAAACACTTTTCAATGATAGATGACAACTTCATTGAGGTTTCAATCCGATTATTAATCCCTTTTGATTTCAGATCATTGTCACTGGCTTTGTAGATTGTTTGTAGAACTTGATTTGCAGATTTCTCTAATTCCAACACCTTTTTGTTGTCCACTAAATATTTGCCGAGCTTCTTATAATATTGTCTGATAGCATCAATCAATTCAAACATGTCACACAAATGATCAAACCTCTGCATTATTTCATCCCATATCTTTTATTTCATATGCCTCACTATATCTCTACAAAATGTAGATAACTTATTTTGAGAAGACTTAATTTCTTCTTTTGCTTCCGTCAACTTTGTCTCTAATCTTTCATTTTTTTTGCTTCGTTTCTCCAATTTTTGTTCCCATTGTGCATTTCCATTTGCAATGCTTAGTCTTAATTTTTCTGAAGTGGATTTTTCCTCATCATATTTCTTGTTGCTCTCATCTAGCCTTCGCTTCAGGTCATTCACTTCTCTCTCATTTGATTTATCCTCTTTGCTTGTTGATGTAGAGGCAGATTTTATTATTCTTTTTTCTAATTCATTGCTCTTATTATCTGCTGCTTTCCTGTTTGCTTTCTCACTTGCTAGATCTAACTGTAATTTTTCTATTTGGGTCTACAACCTTTTCTTCTCTCTATCTTTCTTTAGCAATGGTGTGTACACCAATTCATTGTTCTTCTTTGATACATTAATTTTGTCAATATTTTTCAGGCCAGAAAAATCCAATTGAAAATTGGTTACCTGGTATTCAGATCGATCCATCTGATTTGTTGGTTTGTTTTGAACTGTGGGAACAACAATTGTGTACTCCATGATTTCTTTATTTGTGTCAAATGTGGGTAATACCATGGTTGTTGCATGCTCTGAAGTTACAATAGACGCACTCTCCATCAGTTGCTTCTTTTCTTTTTTATTCAAGTCTGATTTCTTTTTAAACTCTTCAATGAAATCATAACCTGGGGAGGCAGGAACAATGGAATGCTTGAATGGCGAAGGAATAGGAGTACTTGCAGTTGCTAATGATGTTGCACCCACACTAACTGGAATTGGGGGACTTCCTGGAAATAAATCCTTTGTGGTATTGGTGGATCCACTGATAGTGTGACTTGGACCTGTCAAAATCCTTTGCCTCTTTTGATTGCCTTGATCACCTGGTGTTTTTGTGGTATCTTTTTTTGTTTTCCTCTTAGTATTGTGTGTAATTTGTCATTGTAGCACATGTTGACCACTACTAGTACTACTACCCATACCATCACCACCAATGGCACTCCCAGTTGCACTAAGCTGTCTAAGAAGGGCATGTCCTGGTTGTCATTGTATCTGACCATGAGGATGAGGACTAGAAGCTCTAACAAATTGATTTTGTCTTGTATCCCCTTGGTCTAATTTTTCACCTCCAAACCCAAGGCCAGATTTATCAACTGGTTTTCTATGCTCAACACTTTGTATTGTCGAAGGGCCTTGTCCTTTGGACCCCAAAGGACCACCTTCATAACCAATTTTTTGAAGTATGGCTGCTCCTGTAGTATATGTTGAACTATATTCTTCTTTTGTGGCCTCACTTAAGATAGGTTTGTAATTGGCATGGCTTTGTTCTTATTCTTCCATATCAATATCATCATCAGATTCATCACGTTCATCAGGATGCTCTATTTTCCACAATTTTCTAAACTCTTCATCTTCTTCATTATCATCATACTCTGCAAGAGCTCTTTCTTCTCCTAGGTCCTTCCTCATAGACCAAAAGGCAGTAATTTTTGATCGTGACCATTTTTTATCTATAACATCCTTCTCTAGAGAACCTAGAATTTTTACTCTACTAGATGGTTTATCACTTTTTTCATAAAATTTTGTGTATGTCATGTTTGTCTTTCGGTGCAATGCCATAATTTCGCCTAACAATTGTTCAAAAGGAATACCATTCTCAGCAGCACTTTTCTCCATTGCTATTTTGACCTCATCCTAAGAATCCTTGTTTCTCAAGTTTTCAAGCAAGGGTTTACTTTGATGTTGAATTCTATTTGCAACATTCCTATTGGCCACAATCATTGATTTAATGATGTCACATGGATCATACTGCTAGTGATAGATAGGATCAAAGTCAAAAAAATTCAAAAGATTATGTGCCACACTAAATGCTTTTCTCTCGAATGTGAACCCTCCACATGAAAAAGGTAAAGAAGGAAATAAGGTCTTCTTTTGTTGACTGAGAAAGTGTAGTTCATCAACACTCTACACCTGCCTTACATATTCCAATGCAAAAACCCTTTTTGTCACATGTATTGGAAGTTTGTATGGTTGTACTCCCAATCCATAAAATCTTAGCACAGTATATTCTTCCATTAAGTACCAATCATCCAATTGTATTTATTTTCTTAGTTGCATGCAGTTTCTACATGACATAGGCAATCTAGGCATTGGAGTATTTGTAATTACTTGATTTAATGGAGCCAAAAAGTAGTCTGCAAAATGACTGTAGTTCCTTCGAGAATCATGCATCCTTATCTCAGTGGTCCATTCATATACTAGAGCCATTTTTTTTTCCTCTGCATTACTATAGGGCTGAATCTGAAGCTTGTTGGTCTGAAACATTCCTCTAAATTTGAATAGAAAAAGATAGCACAAGTAGGTTGTGAACCTAAATTTCTTCGTGGAACTTGCTTTAATATTAAAAATTGTTTATGCATGGATTCTACAATGTGTTGAGTATAATTATATTTGACATGTTCATCAGCATAATGGATATTATATATCATTTCAAGGAGGCTTGCACCCACTTCCAAATTGCTATCCAGACCGAGGCAAAATGCTAGCATGGAAATAGTATCCTGAACCCACGGTTTAAAAATATACAAATTATAAGGAGGCTTATGATCACCTTTCAATTTGTTTCTATCCATAACTATGCTATTTAAGAAATCATTTTTCAGCCTTTCTTCCACTGCTTCATAATCACTAGCAAGCTTTTCTAGGTCAATGTGGTGGTTTCCAAATTCTTCCGTTGTAAACCCCAACACTTTTCCAAGTTCTTCTGCATTAATGGATAACAATTCTTCTTGGTTATCGTTATTAACAATTGCTCTTTTCTTATTATCATAATTTTCGGCACAGACCATGATAAATTATGGGCAAGGGAAAACTTCATGTAACATCATGCGCTCTAATCTAGTTACCCACGGTGCACTAATACTATCAACTTTCTTTTGTTTTTCAGCCTTATTCTGAGATGAAAATCTAAGTTCTGAGGTACGCTTACCATAGATTTCAGGATCATAAATATCATGGTACCCATCGGTGAAACCTGGGGTTTTAAGCAATTTTGCATAATGTATTTTTTTATCGGACATTGCTCTATGTCTAGTGGTGCTGGTGGTAGACATGCTTATACAAATGTGAAGTTGTGAAATTTGAATTCCCTAATAAGTAATACCTATTGGTCCTCCTTAATTTTAACAAATTCTTGAGTCTCTAAACCCAAACTTCAAACTTTGACAAAATAAGAATTTAAGAAATTTCAAACGATGAAATGTAGCCGCAGGAATTCTTTCACTTACCCAGATTCTAAGTCCCGACTCTTGAAAACTAGAATGGCGTTGTTGGAAGTGGAACTGTGGAATCCAAAATAGGGTGGTGCACTGCAATGAGCAATCTGAAGAGAAGACTTTAAAAATCATTGTACAATTTCAAAGTGCAAAGTGTTTTAAATGCTTTTTTTCTCGTAATTGGAACATTAAACTAAATGACACATATTAGGAGTTAGGTCTACAAGACTACAAGACTACAATTTATAAATTCTTTATCATTGATCTTTCTAAATCTAATGGTTATAGGGTGATTCCGGAGGATTAAGTTGGGAAGCCCATCGCCCTGTGCATTTCATTACGGAATGCAACTACAACCATACATCAAATGTTCATCCAATGGTTGAAACTTGAGTAATTTATGAATTATGATATTAACTTTAAAAATAAACATTAATCACTTGACAGTTTGAGTTGACACTTAGCAGTACAAAGTACTTTAAATGCTTTGTTTCTCGAAATTGGAACATTAAAGTGAAATTTGAATGACACGTCTTAGGTCTACAAGTTGCAAATTCTTAATCTTAACCGTTGATCTTTCTAAATCTAACGGTTATAGGGTGATTCTGGAGGTTTAAGTTGGGAAGCCCATCGCCCTGTGCATTTCATTACATAATGCAACTACAACCATACATCAAATGTTCATCCAATGGTTGAAACTTGAGTAATTTATGAATTATGATATTAACTTTAAAAATAAACATTAATCACTTGACAGTTTGAGTTGACACTTAGTAGTACAAAGTGCTTTAAATGTTTTGTTTCTCAAAATTGGAACATTAAAGTGAAATTTGAATGACACGTCTTAGGTCTACAAGTTGTAAATTCTTAATCTTAACCATTGATCTTTCTAAATCTAACGGTTATAGGGTGATTTCAGAGGTTTAAGTTGGGAAGCCCATCGCTCTGTGCATTTCATTACGGAATGCAACTACAACCATACATCAAATGTTCATCCAACGGTTGAAACTTGAGTAATTTATGAATTATGATATTAACTTTAAAAATAAACATTAATCACTTGACAGTTTGAGTTGACACTTAGCATTACAAAGTGCTTTAAATGCTTTGTTTCTCAGAATTGGAACATTAAAGTGAAATTTGAATGACACGTCTTAGGTCTACAAGTTGCAAATTCTTAATCTTAACGTTGATCTTTCTAAATCTAACGGTTATAGGGTGATTCCAGAGGTTTAAGTTGGGAAGCCCATTGCTCTGTGCATTTCATTACGGAATGCAACTACAACCATACATCAAATGTTCATCCAACGGTTGAAACTTGAGTAATTTATGAATTATGATATTAACTTTAAAAATAAACATTAATCACTTGACAGTTTGAGTTGACACTTAGCAGTACAAAGTGCTTTAAATGCTTTGTTTCTCGAAATTGGAACATTAAAGTAAAGTGAATGACACGTCTTAGGTCTACAAGTTGCAAATTCTTAATCTTAACCATTGATCTTTCTAAATCTAACGGTTATAGGGTGATTCCGGAGGTTTAAGTTGGGAAGCCCATCGCTCTGTGCATTTCATTACGGAATGCAACTACAACCATACATCAAATGTTCATCCAACGGTTGAAACTTGCATAATTTATGAATTATGACATTAACATTAAAAATAAACATTAATCACTTGACAGTTTGAGTTGACACTTAGTAGTACAAAGTGCTTTAAATGCTTTGTTTCTCGAAATTGGAACATTAAAGTGAAATTTGAATGACACGTCTTAGGTCTACAAGTTGCAAATTCTTAATCTTAATCGTTGATCTTTCTAAATCTAACGGTTATAGGGTGATTCCAGAGGTTTAAGTTGGGAAGCCCATCACTCTGTGCATTTCATTACGGAATGCAACTACAACCATACATCAAATGTTCATCCAACGGTTGAAACTTGAGTAATTTATGAATTATGGTATTAACTTTAAAAATAAACATTAATCACTTGATAGTTTGAGTTGACACTTAGCATTACAAAGTGCTTTAAATTCTTTGTTTCTCAAAATTGGAACATTAAAGTGAAATTTGAATGACACGTCTTAGGTCTACAAGTTGCAAATTCTTAATCTTAACAGTTGATCTTTCTAAATCTAACGGTTATAGGGTGATTCCGGAGGTTTAAGTTGGGAAGCCCATCGCTTTGTGCATTTCATTACGGAATGCAACTACAACCATACATCAAATGTTCATCCAACGGTTGAAACTTGAGTAATTTATGATATGAACTTAAAAAAATAAACATGACACATGTGTTTTAAAGTCAATACCATAGGCATCGGCCTAACAATGCTTTATCAGTGGAACCCCCATCATAGCCCCACCGATGGCCCGAAGGAAGACTCATAACTCATAAGGTCCGCTTCCCATCGCCGATATACCGATAGAGTCAACAAAAGTAAGCACATCGTTGTAACACATAAACATTGGTGGAACGAATGATTGCATTCCCCCGATGGCCTGATATAACCATGAATTATCAAGTGCACATTGCATAAAGTATATTACTTAATTTCTCAAAAGAAAAAAACTGATTTGAATATATTAAATTATTATTTATTAATAGACACTGAAGTTCTGAACTCATAAAACAACTCTTTACTCTTAAGCGTAAATGAATAACGAAGATTAAAGGAATCAAGAATAACACAACACAACCATTTATTTTATTGCAACTGAATTTCAATGTCACATTATTACATATCTTTTTACAGACGAGTAGCACTGTAGCTCCTATTTTGTATAAATAACATATGTTAGTGTGTCACTTTAGTACTTTACATAGACAAAATTTAATAATTTATTCCAAGTTGTTGCTCGTTACAATGGATTACAAATTGATTCCAATTTCCAAGCTTTGCTGCTGAAAACTTACTACACATGTTACTCTAAAAATAAATGCATGATTCCAAGATTCTTCTGGTGACAATGTAATACAAATCTGGCTTTGAAAATAAATTTTTGATTTCAAGCTTCTGCTGGTGGATTTGCCAACCATGCTGGGGAAAGGGGGTTCCAATTAGTCCTAGGGAAATGGGAGTTGTGAAGATACAAAATGTACTTATCCCCTTTGAGAACCAGAGCCATGCTGGGGAAATGGGAGTTGTTAGAATACAGGAGGAGAAGCAAATCTTCTCCCATCTTTTACCTGCAGCCTCAATGCATTGGGATAGCACTTATCTCCACCAGAGCTCCTCATCCTAGTTCAAAACCCATCTGAAAATTCAGGTTAACCAAATCAACTTCTTTCCAATTCCACCCATTCTGAACTTGAAAAAAAATTGTCTTTTACTAATTACTTTGTAGCTACATAACTGTAGGTAGGATAATTTATAGTATCCCCAATATTGCATCATCTTCTTCATGAATCGTTATTAACCCTAGAAAATAAAAACCCTTATGGAACTATCTACTAATCAATGAATCACTATCCCTATTTATGGGCCACCAGTGCCGCTACCAGCCTGCATAATTAAAATGTTTAATTTGATTGACGTCTGGCTACATGCCAACTTAAACTATACCTCAAGCTGACAAGCTGTCAAAATCACTCAAAGTTCAAATGATATGAAATCATTACAAATCTTGTTTCATTAAAGCTATGAGTTGTCCAAGAAATTCCTTTGGATGTTCATATCATATATGGCATTAATAGCCACCACTGCCTGCACTATCAGTATGACAACCACACTTTCCTAAAAAAGAATGAGAATTTCAATTAAATGAAATGTACAATGTTGAGGCATTGAAAAGACATAATGAGTTATGAGCGATGAGCCTTGATCTCGCCACATGTCCGCATCTAACGGATATAGTGTTATTCTGAAGGTTTCAAATCACAAGTCTAGTGCTTCAGAGATTTACTTCCGGAATGCAACTACATTCGTCCATCGAACATTCAACGAACGGCCCCTATGATTTTTCGTTGGCATGTCTGTTTATTTTGCCACTAGATTTTTTTACTATTTTGAGATTCTTTTTAATTCGCCAATGAAAATATATTTTTTGCTTTGAAAAAAGGTTTTAATTGCCAATGGAAAAAAAATTCTGGTTTGAAAAACGGTTTTATTCGCCAATGAAAAACATTTTATTCTATTAAAAAAAAATTGCAATTCGCCAAGATTTTCCACGAACTTCCAGGGATTATAAAAGATTCGCCAATTGGGATTTTTTTTCTCGTAAAACGAAAAAAATTGCCAATAAAATTAATATTTTTCATCGGGATGTATACCGTATTTTCCAGGATTTTACACCTGCACCAAGGGGGGGGTTTCTTAAAGTTTTCCCTGTTCGAGACTCCACTCTAGATTGTGTTACTACTAAGACTACACTGTCAGTTCAACGTGATCTAGTATTACATGCTAGTTCTAGATTATGTAATTACAAGGTTCTAGTTATGTAGGACACAACACTATGCTCAGTTGGTTGTCTTTATCAATTACTCTACCAATCTCTTCGTTGAAGGGAAGGGCCATCTATCGAATGATAGATGTGCGGGGGACCATATTATGAGTCTGTGGTTGGCAGAAAAGTACTTGAGTGATGCTTCTTCTCCACAATAGGTTGAAAAAGAACCAAGATTTGAAAGGAATGATCCTAGACTGTCTTATAGTTATTTATTCTAAAGCTCATTGGATCTATGTATGTAAATGTATGTATTCTTGTATTGTTGTAACTTGTGAAGTTATTGTAATGAAATGGAATCTTTATTGTAAGTTGATATGGAATCTTGTTTGTATATTCTCAATAAAGAATGATTTTTTTTATTGCAATGACTTTTTACCTAATTTATTTACTTGCATGGTGTAAATTTAGAAATTTTTACTTCATAGAAGGGTTAGTGTGTTACAGTATCACCTTATGGGGTGATAAACAATGTGCCTTCTCTTGAACCATGGTTTGTGTGAGACCCATCAAAATATAGTTTCCATGGTGTTGGCATGTCCATGATAAAGATAGACTCGTCTTGAAAGTTAGAGACTAGTGGGTGATCGGACTTAGTTGGCGCATCTGCTAGTTGGTCAAAAATGACCTATCCTTTTATTTATTTTCTCTCAACATACTGAATATCATATTCACTAAGAGTCATGAACCATTTTACGAGTCGTCTTGTCAACACTTCCTTGTTGAGGAGATATTTCAATGGGTCTATCTTGTTGACAAGCTTTATTTGGTGATTCAACATGTAGTGCCTAATTCGTTGGGTAGCAAAGACTACTGAAAGATAGGCACATTCTATGGGACTATAGTTAAGTTCATAACCAACTAAGGTGTGATTAATATAATATATTGCTCTTTCATGACCTTCAACATCATTCTAAGCAAGTAATGCCCCTAGTGCTGATGTTGTGGTTGATATGTATAAGATGAGAGGTCTCCCATCGACAGGTGGCATTAGGACTAGTGGTGCTAGCAAATAATCCTTGATTTTTTGAAAGGCTTGTTGAAACTTATCTGTCCAAACAAATGGTACACCTTTTCTGAGAAAATGTTGGAATGGGTGTATTTTATCAACCAATTGTGCTATGAACCATCTAATAGACTGGAGTCTCCCTTGTAGTGTGTGAAGCTGACTTATTTTTATAGGTGGAGGCATGTCTATGATTGCTTTCACTTTTGCAATTTATCAACTTCAATTCCTCTACGAGAGACAATGTATCCCAATAATTTTCTTGATTGGACCCCAAACACACACTTTTTCAGGTTAAATCTGATATTATAGTCCTCTAGAGTCTTCTAAAAATCTTATCTAGCACTCTAATATGACCATCTCTTTTCAAAAACTTTGTCAATAAGTCATCAGCATAGTCTTCCATAATAATTTTTACATAGTCATGAAATATGGTAGTCATAAGACATTGGTATGTGGCTCCTACATTCTTCATCCCAAAAGGCATGACATTCCAGCAGTATGTTCCCCATGGACATGTAAAGGATATCTTATGTTGGTATTTAGGGGCTATTTTGATATGGTTATACCTTGAGAAGCCATCCATGAGGGAGAACATCTCATAACCAACTGTCAGGTCCATAATTATGCCAATGTTTAGCAGGGGAAAGTCATCCTTTGAATAAGCTTTGTCCAAATCTCAAAAGTGTAAAAATGTGGATCTCGCTTGTTGGATTTATCACAACTATTATAAGGTTGGAAATCCACTCTTTGTAGTCAATAGATCTTATAAAGCCGATATCCAACAATTTCTTCAACTCATCCTTGACTAATAAAGCAATCTACGGGTGGATCTTTTTGATTTTTTGTTTAACAAGTTTGGCATCAACAATAAATGAGAAATGGTGTAATACCAATTCGAGATCTAGCCCATGCATGTCAACATAAGACCAATAAAATTTAACCTATCGTTCTGTAAAGAATGTACGGAACTCAGTCAACTCAGAATTTATCAGTGATGTTGCAAAGTGGATGACCTTAGGTGGTTCATCTATGCCAATGTTGACTTCCATAGATTTTTTGATAAACATTAGCGACTTCTCTTGTTTAAGTGGGAGAATGTCCAACTCTCCATCCTTGGGTGCCTCAGAGAGGTTTTCATCCTCAGATATGTCCTTTCTTTTAAAAGAACTTTTTGTTGGTCAAAAGTTGCCTTGCAGTTTTCACCTAGAGACCAATCATTTCTTGTTTTATCATTTTTATTTTTGCAACTAAAGGGGTGGATAGATTCCCCAAAGTATTTCATGTGATTAAAATCAATGGTGAAGCCTGCTTTGTGATCTCCACTAGGAATTCCTTCATGCAACCCCATGAACTTAGTGATAGCTTCGTCATTCTCGAATATGTCTAATATGGATGGTCCTTAAGGAATGCCATCATGAGAAGTGTCAAGGTTTAAAGTGGACAAGGTAAAAAAAGAAGTATCGTCAAGGTCTCGAGTCATGGTATCTAAGAGATCAAGCTCGACAAGCATTTCAGCTATATCATATTCACTACAGACAAGGGAGACCCATTCATGGTCATTAGAATCAGTTTCAATATAGTCGTCGTCAAGTGTCTCAAAGGGTTCAAGGGTTTTGGGTGTCGTGGACGTCTTGATATTTTCAGAAGCACTCTCCTCCTTAGTTGAAAGTGCCTTGGTACCAGGATGCCCAATATTGATGGATTAAACCCTAGCCCCAAGCCTTTTGTTCATTTAGAGACTAACACAGGTTCAGTCATCCCACTTTTATTCAATTCAAGGAAATTGTGTCCATCGTATCCTTTATCCTACATGATCTTGAATCCTTTTACATTCTTCTTAGTGGGTCTTTTTGCAGGTGGAGGTGATTCTTCACTATCTTCTTTGTAAAGCCAAGAGGTCACATCTTCTTCGTTAATCGCCTCTTTTCTTTGTTCCCCCCATTTTGTGAAAGTAATCATGGGAGAGACATGAATAGTGATCTTACACTCTGTTTTTTTTTGGTGGTTTTGCATACATCTTTGGGGATGTAAGTTTGTTGACACAGTAAGATGACTTCATGTGATACTTACCACACCCCTTGTCTTGTCTTGATTTTTGGATAAGAAGACGATGCCTTGGAGGTGGATATTTGGATAGGGTGGAAGGGTTAATGTAGTGAGATGAGGAAGATGATGAGGCCTCTTGGTTGATAGACACTTATTGTTCAGTGATCCCCTTTAGGCTACTGCAGTATTGAAATGGGTCAAGGTCACCTACTATTGTAATTTTGGTGCCATTGAATGGGAATTTGAGGCACTGGTGATAGGTGGAAGGTACAACCTTCATGGCATAGATCCATGGTCATCCAAGGAGGAAATTTTGGGGAAGATCTAGGTCCAAGACTTGGAATGTGGTATCCATCATTGCAGGTCCAACTCTAATAGGTAAGGTTATAGCACCCTTAGAAGAGCATTCTTCATCATCATATGCTTTGATCACAATTCTCTTAGTGGTTTCTACACATGCTTCAGAAAATCCCAATACCTTATCCAATTTTAAGGTGCAAATATTTAGTCCTGCTCCATTGTCTATCAAGACTCGTCTAACTTTATGCTTATGGACAAAGACCTCAAGGTGTAATGGGTTATTGTGAGTGGACTTTTAGGATGCATAGTCTTGATCCGATAATGTGACATGATGGGTGTTAGCCAAGTAGCCCACCATCTCTTGGAAATGATTGGAATCTAGGTCGGTTGGGACAAAAAAATTCTACAAGGCTTTGTCAAGAATGGCTCGGTTTTCTAGGGATATGCACAACAACTCCAAGATAGAAATTTTTACAGTTATCTTCCCCAAATGGTCAAGTAGATTATATTGAGAGTTTGGTTGTTGTTTCTTTTAGGGAGCACCTTGGATAGTCACCTTGGTTTGATGAGTATTAACCACACATACAGGCTATTTCTTAATGATAATAGTATTGGCATAATTGTTAGCAGCATGAATATGATTGATGGTAGTGTAATCATGCTTGGTATTAGTGTAATTGGCATAATTGTTGGTCTTATTACTTGAATCGGAGGCCTTTCCTTTTCCATGGTCATGTAACGGATCCGTAAATACCTTGTGATCACTATTGGAAGTTTATTGTTGTCTATCAATCTTTATGGTACCATTTTTTATGTGATCTTGAATGATGTTTTTCAATTGTCTACATGATGACGTGGAATATCCTTTGGCACGATGAAAGTCACAAAAGGTGTTTTTGTCCCATCATGAAGGCTTGAACTACTCTGGATCGTATAGTTTCACTTCAAGAAGTGTAATGGCCCTAGATTGCGAGAGTTCTTTGAGAACATATTCAATAGGCTCCCCTAAGGGAGTGTACTTGTGTCTTGTAGGGAATTATCTTTGAGGTCTTTGTCTTTGTGTGTTCTAAAGGGAATTTTTTTTGTTTGTTGCAGTGGGTTGTTCGATGTGTTAGGTCCTTTCAGTTTAAGTGTAGGACTAGCATGGATTTATTTCTCATCGACAACTTCATCGCTAGTGAAATTCTTGTTTCGAGACCAATATTTGTTTTTATCATTTGCAGTGATTTAGGAAGTTAGTGTTTTGGTGTAATCTTAAATTTCTCCTTTGTAAATGAGATATTTCTCAAGGATAGTTTTGTTGGTATGTGGTGATTGATCATGAAAATACTGTACACTCGTAACATATTGTGGGGTTTAGGGCATCGCCCCAATTTTTTTTGTTTTTTTGGTTAGCACATCAAGGTTTTTCGGTTGACACGTCAAGGATTTTTTCTCACTGACACATCAAGGATTTTCCATTAACATGTCAAATGAAAAAGGACCTTGTAAAACCCTAATTCTAGAATATTCTAAATAGCTTATTATAAGTGATTAGGATGTATGTTGTGGCATGGTGATTCACGAGATTGTAATTTATTTTGCACTGGATAATAAAATCATTGGGTGGTTGAGTTTCTGTGGATGTAGCCCATATTGGGTGAACCATGTTAAAATTTTGTATTGATCTCTTTTGTGTTATTCTTCATTGTTACTTCTAGGTTATTTAATTTTCATATAATTGCTAATGTTTATTGCTCCAATTTACGTGAATCCCTAACAAGTTCCCTATTCTACAAGATCCATGAATGTTGTACAACAATGGGTTTGCAGTGAATACTTTAAGTTCATAATCAGGTTTTCCACAAACATACCAATTTTCTATTTTTTAGCAATGCCAACAAGATAATGGATGGCCAAGCTCCTCCATCTTTGTAAGTATGTTATGAAGGATTCACCCTCTTCTTGTTTATTATTCAACACAAGGTAGTGATAGTTATGTTGTTTTTTATATTGAAGGCGAAGTGGGTGATAAACTTGCCAGCTAGTTCGTCAAATGTTCGAATTCCAGTCGACAGATGGGTGAACCATTCTAAGGCCTATCCTATGAGACTCCTAGAAAATAATCTCATTAAGTACGTTTGTTAATAAGCAATGTCAATTAAGGCTATGTGGAATTCTATGATGTTCTCAATAGGGTTTCCTTTTCCTCTATATTTTGGTAAAGTCGACATGACATAATGAGGATGAAGAGGAGGCATGTATAATTTCCTATTAAATGGGTATGAACATAACTCTTGGGTAGAGTAAGTCTTATTGTTTGACACTGTCATGGTTTATACCTATTTTTGTAAAGCCAACATTTGAGTGGATAGGACATCATATGGTGTAGGTTTTGTATCCATGGCATTTACAACTGCATTTTGGTAAGGCCCAATGTTTGTATTTTGCAATCAAACGTGTTGAAGGGGTGGAATGTTGGTGTTGTTCTGAGTTGGTACGATATGAGTGATGGATGAGATTTGGTTTTGAATATATGGAATGTAAGTTGAGGTAAGAATTTGGATTTGAGGGATGTGTGTAGTATGAGTTGAAATGTGTGAGGTGAATGTTTGATTTGGGACGTGAGTATTGGATTGTGTCTGAAAAATATTGGAAGTATTTTGACCTTGTGTATGTTGGGTGTTGAATTGGAAAGATCCTTGAGTATTTGTTGAAGAACAATTATGTTGGGACCTTGGGTGGTAGTATTTGTGTTGTTGTTGGTCCCACAAATATTAATTCTAGTCTTCTTGTTTTTGCCAAAGATATTGAAAGTTGTGGTGTTCATTGCACTGGATGTCCCAAATGGGTTTGAAAATGTAGTGTTGATGGTACTAAATGGGTTTGATGATGTAGTGCTTGTGGCACTAAATAGATTAGCGGTATGACCAAAAGGTTGTGACATGGATTGCATCATAGATTGTGTGCCAAATAGATATGTATGAATTGTGGTGGAAGAGGGAGTTAGACCCCCTTGTGGCACAGAAACATTTAACTATGGTATTGTGAAACCACTAGAGGTTGACATGCCTTTTCCTTGGATTTATTTATTTGGTGACAATTATGGTCGGAGTATATTTACATCAAGTTCAGGGATAGTTTTGCTCTGGTATGTAAGAGTTTGGCTAAAAACCTCTGAGGGTCTAAAGCTACCATGTCGTTCACAAATTTAGCCACATTGGAGTCTTGGGAAGCAACCTCTAGTTGATCTACTAAGAGAGGGTTGTTATGGATGTTGTAATTGTCAAAGGGAGTGTTTGACTTGGGTGGTTCATTTAAGGAAGATCCAAAGTTCATGTTGCTTGTCTGATTAAAAAGGTCATTGTTATCATTGTCGTGGAAAAATCCATTTCCTTTCTTTTCTTTTGGGACCTTATCTCAACCATAAAAGACTTGTGGAGGGGAAAGTGTATGTGAAAAGATGCAAATGAGGGTATGATCATTTGCAACGAGGTGGTCTAAGTTTAAGATATGCAACCTGGGCCATGTTTTTGGATTTTTTTATTTTTAAGGTATGAGGATGCCTAATGGTGATAATATCCAATATTTAAGGTTGAGAGTGTCAATAACGAGATTAGGATATGAAAATGTCACTATAACCAAAATCTAGGGTATGACCAAGTCTAAAAGTGTAACGATGCTAATGTAAAGTGTTGTGGTATGACGAAAAGTATGATATGCAACTGAGATGACTATGGTACGCATAGATAAATTTAAGACTAGGCACCTTTATTGGGGTTACTAGCCAACCTAGGATAGTCCAATGTTTCCAAATAGGATTGTCAATGACCTTAAGGAGTGGATGAAAAGTGACAAGGTGAGATTTAAACTATCCTAATGAGTTTAAAGGTTACACCAAAATGACAAGGTAAATGAAATTTTTTCTTTGTAGCAATGGACCTATGACAAGATATGGTAAGTTTCCCTATTCTAAAGTTTTCAAAAGGTATATGCAACCTAACGATGGGCGTTTACAATGGCCTAAAAAAATTCTAAGAAATGCAAGGAGGCTACCCTAAATATTTTCTTAAAATGTGATGAATGTGATGGGATAGCAAAAATGAAGTGAGCAAGTCTCTAGTCTAAACAAATTTAAATGCTAGGTTCATATTGGATATGTGAATCTGGTTCATCTCTCAAAGGGCGGTCTTAAAATTTTCTCAATAATATGTTTTGGTTTCGGTAGTTCTTCAAGACATGTTTTCTAATAGACTTGGAACTATGATGCCTAAGTTTGAAGAAGTGAAATGTGGGTCTTCGCTTCTAAGGGATTTTTGTTCTACAAGAGATCATGTAGAATATTTTGAGGTTTTCAAGTTTGCAATGTTATAGGTTTTAGGTGTGATGTTTGGTGGAAAATGTTTGTTTTAAACACACACGCAAGACACAGTAGACAAAATATTTTGGGTAACTCTAATACAAAATCAAAGTAAATTTTTGAAAGGGGGTCTAGATTAGCCCAATTTTTTTTCCTTTTTTTCACTAGTTTTGACAAATTTTGAAAATACTTGTAAGCAAGAAGAACCTAAGCTAGAAAGAGGATACTACTTGCTAAGTCCCTACTTGTATTTCTCTAAATACTTAAACAAAGTGGAAAACTAGAGATCTTGGTGACATTGGCTCCCCCATACACGACATAGGCACACCAAGATCTCTTACCTCAAAGATCTGAAGATCTTATGAAACGAGGTATTTATGTCTCAACAATGATATTTAGAAGTGTAGGGCGGCTTCGAAGGTCCAACCTCCTACACCAGAAAGAAAAAAAAAAGGTTTTGGGCTTCTACAACAAGTGGTTCTTAATTAGTGTTTCAAGATATACTAGTGCCTATACAGGTGGAGTTCACTCAATTAAGAGGCCTCCTAACCCTTAGAAATATCTAAGGGTTTTGATGTATCTCAAGGATACTGAGGGAGACTTCCATCAATATAGGACACCCACACCAAGTGATTGATGACTTTCGTCACAACCACATTATTAATATAGTAGACCAAAACGAAAGTACCACTTGGGTCATTCCCTCTCACAAGTTGGGAGGAAGGCCCTCTGAGGGATTAAACACATAAAAAATGATGGGTCTAGCTTATGATCACCAAGCTTTCACAAGGTGAGAGCTTACACCTACCACCTTACAACCACATAAATGGTGGTTCATTAGCCCCCCTTAATAAACACATGGAAAAACAAAAATGATAGGTCTAGCTCCTAATCACCGAGTTTGCACAAGGTGAGAGCATACACCTACCACCTTACAAGCATGGAAAAAATAGTGTTTAATTAACCTCCTTTAATTATCTTATGTGAAAACAGACACTTAAAAAGGAAATTAAAGAGAACCCTATAGAACCACCATTAGTAGTTTAAGTCTCCAGTCTTTGACAAACAAGTGTCAAGTTTTCATTATAAATATTTGGCATGTGAACAACTGTAGATCAAACATCAGTAACAAAAACCCTAACCTACAAAAAGAAAAAGATATAATTTAAAAATTCTAAATGAAATCCTAATTAACAAGAAATTATGTCACAGTATTTAACAATTGCATCTCATCGTCAACAACAGTTGCATCTCAGGAAATGGTGATTGTGGATTTTGGACTAGTGACTATGGCTCAAAATAACAGTTTTGGCTAATGTCAATTTCAATTGCATCAAATCCCTCTTTAGTTATGTCACAGGACCTGAACCTGTAAAAGACAAAAAAATGACAAAATCCAAGCAAGCAAGAGACTAGTACGATTCGATTAAAGGGATAGATAGTGAAATCAAAAACCAAAAAGCCTAAAATGCACTAAATACACGAGAAATTAAATAATGACAAATTATGTTCTAACCTAAGGAAATTGCATCATTGTAAGTCACAATTGTGGCAAACAGCTAAAAGTAGTTGTGTTGTCGTGAGCCATAGATGTGTCGTTCCATACCGAAACCTAAAAAACAAAAGAAAAGTTATACAAAAACTTGCAAAAACTTTTCCTTCACATTAGGTTCGCCAAATGTAATCAAGATTGAATTCCATGATTAAGATTATTAATAGTGCTCGTCCCTCTTTGTCCTTGCCTCTGATAGGCACTTCATTATTTTGACCTAGGTGGCCTCAGGGGCTCATCAATTGATAGCCTTTCCTATGTTATACAAACACAGACCTCGTAGTTTGGCATGACTTGACTTTGTTTTATTGACAAAGGACTGAATCATCATAATGAAAAACCTAAAAGTATTGAACCAATGCCTTGGGGGTGCATCGACAGATGACCTTGCCTACGTTAAGTCACAGAGGCAATGTAGTTTGATTGGACCAGTACTGACACGAATGAATTCAACTCTATTTTTTAGAATTTTCACAAGTTATCTGTATGCTTTTGGATTTTGACATGTTTTGATTTTGTTTTTGGATTTTGAGGTTTTATGATTTTTTTCATTTTGTCGAATATTTGATTTGTTTATCTTTTTATGGTTTTATTAAAAAAAAAAAATATTTTTGTCAAATATTTGATCCTTTGGTCTTTTTGTTGAATATTTGATTTTTTGGTCTTTTTGTCAAATATTTGATAGGCACCTTCAAGTGAGGTTCACCAAATGTAATTAGGATTACATTTCATGATTAAGATTATTAATAGAAACTGATTAAAATTATGCAAATCAACTCTATAAAAATATATTATCAATCATATTGTCATGTTGTTGAGATTTAACATCCACATACAAAGATGAAGCAACATCATATCATATCTTTTTGAGGTTTGTAGTGGGATCAGTACAGTAGAATTTAAATTTAATTTCTTTATTTATGTTTTCATTTTGTTTTAATTTCTTATTTTTTTGATTTCAATGCATACACATTTGGTGAACCTAATGTGAAGGAAAACTTTTTGCAGGTTTTCATACGACTTTTTTTTATTTTTGTAGGTTTTGGTACGGAAAGATGCATTTTTGGTTCATAGTGACACAACTACTTTTAGTTGTTAGTTGCAATCGTGACTTACAATGATGCAACAACCCTAGGCAAGAACATAATTTCTCATTATTAAATTTCTCAGGTTTTTAGTGGTTTTTAGGCTTTCTGGTTTTCAATTTCACTATCTAATCCTCTAATCATATCGTACTAGTCTCTTGCTTGTTCGGATTTTGTCAGATTTTTCTTTTTTTGCAGGTTCAGGTCTTGCGATGCAACTGAAGATGGCTTTGACGCAACTAAAATCGACACTAGCTACAACTATTATTTTGAGCCACAATTGCTAGTCCAAAATCCGCAATCACCATTTCTTGAGATGCAACTGTTGTTGATGGCAAGCCACAAGTGTTAAATACTATGACACAATTGCCTATTAATTAGGATTTCATTTAAAATAATTAAATTCTATTTTTTTCTTTTTGTAGGTTAGGGTTTCTGTTATTGATGTTTGCTCTATACCCATTCACATGCTAAAGACTTAAACTGAAAACTTGACACTCGTTTGTCGAAGATTGGAGACTTAAACTACTAATAGTGGTTTTGTAGGGTTTTATTTAATTACCTTTTTAAGTGTTTGTTTTCACATAAGATAACTAAGGGGGGTTAATTAATCACTATTTTTTCCATGCTTGTAAGGTGGTAGGTGTATGCTCTCACCTTGTGTAAACTTGGTAATTAGAAGCCAAACCCATCATTTTTTTTCATGTGTTTAATTAAGAGGGTTAATGAACCACTATTGTTTGTTCTTGTAAGGTGGTAGGTGTATGCACTCACCTTGTGAAAACTTGGTGATCAAATGCTAGACCCATCATTTTTTTTATGTGTTTTATCCCTTAGAGGGCCTACCTCCTAACTTGTGAGAGGGAATGATCCAAGTGGTACTTTTTTTTCAGTCTATTATATAAATAATGTGGTTGTGGCGAAATTCATCAATCACTTGGTGTGGATGTCCTATATCGACAAAAGTCTCCCTCAGTATCCTTGTGATGCATCAAAACCCTTAGATCTTTCTAAGGACTGGGATGCCTCTTAATTGAGCGAACTGTCACATGTATAGGAAGTAGTATATCCGAAACACTAATTATGAACCACTTTTTGTAGAAGCCAAAAACCTTTTTTTTCTTGCTAGTGCAGGAGGTTAGACCTTCAAATTCGTCCTACACTTACTATTCACTGTAGAGATAGAAATCCCTCGGTTCATAAGGTCTTTGGATCCTTGAGGTAAGAGATTTTGGTGTACTCGTGCCATGTAAGGGGGAGCCAGTGTCACCAATATCTCTAGTTGTCCACTTTGTTTAAGTATTTGGAGCAATCCAAGTAGGGACTTAGCAAGTAGTATCCTCTTTCCAACCTAGGTTGTGCATACTTACAAGTGTTTTAAAAAACAATTGAGACTAGTGAAAAGAAACTTTTGGGGCTAATCTAGGCCCCCATTCAAATGTTTACTCTGATTTTGTACCACAGTAAGCCAAAATATTCTATCTACTTTGTCATGTGTGTGTTTTTAAAACAAACATTTTCAACCAAACATCACACCCAAAACCTATAACATTGCAAACTTGAAAACCTCAAAAGCTTCTACATTATCTCTTGTAGAAAAAGAATCCCTAAGCGAAGACCCATGTTTCACTTCTTCAAACTTATGCATCATAGTTCCAAGTCTATTAGAAAACATGTCTTGAAGAACTATCGAAACCAAAACATATTATTGAGAAACTTTTACGACCGCCCTTTAAGAGATGAACCATATTTACATATCCAATATGAGCCTAAAAATTAAATATGTTTATACCAGAGACTTGCTCACCTCATTTCTACCATTTGATCGCATTCATTTAGCTTACTACCACATTAAATAGGAAAATATTTAGGGTACCCTCCTTGCATTGCTTAGATAAATTTTAGCCCATTTTAAATGTCTATTGTTAGGTTGCATATACCTGTTGAAATCTTTAGAATAGGGAAACTCCATATCTTGTCATAGGACCATTGCTACAAAGAAAAATTGTCATTCACCTTGTCATTTTCCACATTAGTCCTTGTCATTTTGGTGTAACCTTTAAACTCATCAGGCTAGTTTAAAGCTCACCTTGTCAAACTTGTCACTTTTCATCCACTCCTCAAGGTCATTGACAATCCTATTTGGAAACATTGGACTATCCTAGGTTGGCTATTAACCCTTTCCTTGGTTTCACAACAAAGGTGCCTAGTCTTAACTTTAGCTATTCATACCCTAGTCATCTCAGTTGCATATCATACTTTTTGTCATACCACAACACTTTGCATTAGCATCATTACACTTTTAGACTTGGTCATGCCCCAGATTTTGGATATAGTGACATTATCATATCCTAATCTCGTTATTGTCGCTCTCAACCTTAACTCTTAGATATTATCATTATTAGGTATCCTTATACCTTGGAAAATCTAGAAAATACATAGCTTAGGTTGCATACCTTAGGCTTAATTCATACCTAAGTTGCATTATCATTTTCTTGACTTCATCGCACCACCATGTCTTCAATTCATCTTGATATGCTCCATAGTCAAGTTGAATACCAACTACTCTGCAATGGTCAATACCAACAAGCCATAGAATTCAAGAGAGAATGCATCAATTCTCCATCCCAATCACTCACACTCCTCTCTTACCAATCACACATAAGCTCTAGTCCCCATCCATCTACCCTCACTATCAAGTCACTTAACACAATCCATACCATGGATTCCCAAAAAATGTCCATTTATCACCCTTATCCTAACCTTGACAAGGGAAACCAACCTTCAACTAATCCATTCCTAGCCTCCACATCCTATCCTAGTCCATCATTCACTTCTCCATTCCAATTCTCCACATACTCTTGCATTTCTTTATGCACTGATCCAATCCACTCCATCCCAATCTACATTTAGTCATGAAAATCATACCCTTGTCCAAAATCACATTCCTTTTTCTAACCTTGAGGATATATGTCAAAAATAAAGTCCAAAGTATGACATCATAGCTTCACCTTCATGTCAACATCGAAGTAGTCCATCCCATGACCCCATCCTTAAGTCCATCCAAGAAGTCCTAAATAATCATGTCATCCAAAACACACCTATTTCTGACCAAGATCCTACCCTTGAACATGAAGTCCAAAATGATCCTCTCATTGATCTTTATACGATCCATGATCAAACATTTGAAGTTGATCCTATCCAAACTCCAAACATTGCCATTTCCCAAAATGAAACACTTGTCTGCTTTGGAGACATAGATGATCTCCCTCTAGAACAAGAGTCTTCTACTCTACACATATTTGAAAATGTTCAAGCTATAGCCAAATTTACAAGACTTTATGGTCATGACCATAAGGAAGGTTTCTACATTGACTTGGAAGTACTGATATATTTTGAAGAACCATCAAAATCTAATATTTCACAAAATCAGACCAAAGATATCAATCAGAAAGCTATCCCACATATCAATGGAGCCAAAATATCCTATCAACTAGGATCATCCACTTTTATCAAATCAGGATTTCTCATAGAGGAGAAGATTCCAAGAAAGAGTTTCCATAATGATGGGTTCACATCTTGCATTCAAAATAAAAAATACCCCATCGCAAGTAAAATACTTCAGAGCAAGTGGTATCAAGGAAGAGGACTAGGCCTACATGAGCAAGGCATTCAAGAACCAATATAGTTTTATGAAAATCCTATATATTAAGGTCTTGGCTATTCTTCAGGAAAAAAATCAAATGGTGTTAGTGATACCTCCATGATATTGGGGGCAACTTTATTTGATACACACATCAAAATGGGGGCCATGACTAGTTCTTACCATAAGGTTTTTGCCAACACTCCTTCCATCCACACCACAAACCATCATTCCCAATTCTTTAAGCCTACAATTTGGAACCAATAGAAAGAAAATTCTTACAAATCCAAAGCCCAAAATCAAATGTCAAATGCCATTGAATCAGTCAAAAATCCAAGTGGACAAATAAAGTAAAAATAGATTCCAAAGAAAAATGGATCAAGAAAATAAAATAGTTCAAAAGTAAAATTCAATCAAAATGTGGAGTCACAAGAAAAGAGGTTTCCCACATATAAAAAATGTCCATAGCCTTCAAAATGGTATCAGGAAAGGCATATAAAATTATTGGTTCTAAACGTTATCCCAGTTTGAAATCCAATCTCCATCATCCATCACCCCAAGTTTGGAAAATGAAAATTCCTACATCTCAATTGCCAAACACATCTACCATCATCTATGATAATCCTACATCATTCCTAAAGTCTAAAAGGTGTACCTCATTAATCCATCACAACTTGGCAACAACTCTTTATTGTAAGGACTCTCATAGAACTCTATCATGATGTGCATATTCTAATAAGGCCAAATCTAGTATCAACAAGGATCACAATGACATCAATTAGTTATATGCAAGTGCTATGATCCTAACAAGGCAACTACTTCATAAAGGTCACTATTGGAATATCATGGCACCAATATGTATGTCAACACCATCAATGGATTTAACACAATCAATGATCATCTAAAGCATCAAGGCCATCCAAAAAAAATCAAAAACAAAATGTCGCCTTGATGAAAACCTGGAAAATAGGCATCTTAGTGACACCAAAAAAATAAAAAAGTCAAGAAAATAGTAAAGACAAAAATTTCATCCAATAGCATGAAAACCATTTTTATGGTGCTTTGGATAAGTATCATTATGAAAACATAGCAAACAAGTGTCATGTGTAAGATCAATTATCTATGTGGACATTTCCACTTGGGGGCAAGTCATCTCATCTCCCATGCCTTCCTCATGACATTTACATCCATCCATTTAACCTAGATCGTTCCCAATCCATTTTCCCACCTACTTGGATCTTGATAAATATTGGGGTACAAACATAAGTCACTCTTTGGAAAAACTCATGACATGTTTATCCTCTGGATATACACTATTTATGAAATATCATGTCATTACCTTCATAGCCTCATTATCCCTATGCGACATTGTCCTTGGAGACCAAATGATAATTCTTCCAGCCAATAATCCTCATGTTGCTTATCTTTTACCAAATCCATCCATCATCCTTTCATACCTATTGCATGTATTGGTTTTCCCTTGTCAATGGTTTAAGGATTCTAAATCCCCCCATCATCCCATCTAGTCTTAACCAAGTCATTCCAAATTCAACACGTCTAACCCATACAATATTGATCTATGCATCCTAGCGCATCATCCAAAACACTCCTTGGATCCATTTATAGCCTTGCTACAAACCTTGATCCTTTAGTCACATTATCATCATCCTCGTGTTATTTCGGGATGTGTCCTTCCCATGTCAAACAATTTCATCATCGTCATAATCACTTGTCAATTGGTTTTTAGCTTGACTCTAGGAGAAAAATCATGGTTGTTCTTGGATTCTTGTGCGTTCTTGTTTGCTTTCTTGTAGGCATATTTCACATGCATTTGTCACCCTTCGTTCATAATAAATTTGTCTTTCATCATCTTCATGTCTTTCCATAACCTGGAATGATTAATATTATGCATCTTCCATACCTACCCTTCATACATTGGCAATACCCATCCCACCCCTAATAAAGTGATCTTATACCCAACTCAGGGTAAATATTGGACCTATGTCTTCACTGGATCCTACACTCCCTGTTGGAGGTCACTATATACAAAAAAGAAAAGAAAATATTTGACAAAAAGATAAAAAAATAAAATATTCGACAAAAAGACCAAAGAATCAAATATTCAACAAAAAGACAAAAAAATCATAAAACCTCAAAATCCAAAAAAAAATCAAAACATGTCAAAATCCAAAAACATCCACATAACTTGCAAAAATTCCAAAAAACAGAGTCAAAGTCATTCATGTTAGTCTTGGTCCAATCAAACTATGTTGCCTCTACAACTTAACGTTTTGCAAGGTCATCCATCGATGCACCCCTAAGGCATTAGGTCAGTCCTTTTAGGTTAGTCAAATAAATATCAAATCATGATTCAGTCCTTTGTCAATAAAACAAAGTCAAGTCATGTTGAACTATGAGGTCTATGCATGTATAACGTAGGAAAGGCCATCAATCGATGAGCCCTTGAGGCCACCTAGGTCAGTCCTTTAGGGTTTGTAACACAAGTTTTGAAACAACAAGGAAAACTAGTCAACAAGTCTTCAAGTCCAATCAGTCAAGTTGTCAAATCAGTCAAACATCAAACCAACATCAAGACGCTCTAAACTATGTCTTACATAGGATGTGTCCTTCTTGAAACTTGACATAGTAATTTTTCAAACTTTTGCATTCACCTTATACAAGTAGTCACATGATCGAAACCAGACTTGACATCTTATACAACATGTTTCTTCTCCTGAAACCAGGCCTTGTCAAAACAATCAACCATTACCCACCTAGTCAAACATTGGAAAATAATTCTTGGCAAGCACTTTGGATGGTTGTTGACTTTGGGGTGATCCCACAATACTGGTTTGAATTTTTTGGGCAAACTAGACTCTAAACTGATTTTTTAAAACTAAATCTTCACTTTCGGGCTCCTATAGGGGCTAAACCATGAGGAATTTGAAGATGATGCAAACTAGTGATTTGTGAAATTTTTTCTATAGATTCTAAATATATTTTTTTCAAAAAATTTGGAATCAAATTGCACTTCTTTTTCCATCTCCTTTGAAAACTAGTTTTTTTAAAAACAACATTTTTAAGAAGTGATGCTCACCGTATACAACATAACTTTTTTTGTATGAAGGATAAAATTTTAATTTTTTCGAATTTAGATTTGTAACTATGATATCTAGCACTTTCATTTGGTTTCATAGTGTTTTATTAAATATTTTATCCTTAATCAAGTTTCGAAGTCAAACCAATTACAATTCAGACATAGGTGGACTATATACAACATAACTTTTTCTGTATGTATCGAAATTCAAAAAAAAATTAATGGATCAAGGACACCAATACCCAACCCGAACATGTTTTTTAATTTTTTTTTGATAATCTGCTATTTTTCCAAATGTACAAAACAAAGAGCTTGATTTTCGGTGAAAAACCTATGTTTAATAAAACCAAAAAAACAAATACATAATAAAACCAAAACATATTAAAATTATATTCGTTGGATAGCTCATTCTAAGGACTACCATCATCTAGTTGGGCTTGTGAGGTATCCTCCATTTTCTTCCTCAACCCGAGCTTCAAAGCGTAAAATTATGGACATTTTTACCACCTGAGAGGGAGAAGGAGGGAAATGGGGGGTTCGCTCGAATCAAGGTTCATTCGAACCCCCTTTCCAAAAGGGTTTCTTTTGTTTTTTTTTGCAGGAATGGTGGGAAGTTATTTGAATGGGTTCACTTGAGCCCTAGTTCATTCACACCCTCTTTTGGTTCATTCGAACCTATTAGTTCGTTCAAACCCCAAAAATGATTTTTTTTGGCATGGGGTCATTTTCTTCAACTTTTCCTTCCTCATTCCAATTGTAAACCACTTTTGTGGGTTCACCCTTTGTTGGATTATTTTGTCTTATCTTTTTTACTTTTCTTTTGGGATCATGTTAGTAGATACCTCGAGGATGTCCCATGAAGGATTTAGAGGAGAGATGATGTCTCATGACCCATATTTTCTTTTATTGTTTTTTGCAGTTTGTCTCGACAGAAAGACTGGAGCAACTTTTCCCTTAGTATTAGCTAGGAAATTCCTTGTCTGCAACTGTCTGTTTTGTAGATAGATGACCTTACACATCTTGGTCTATATAATACCATGGTGTTTGTTGTCCTTTGTCACATTTTACTACCCAATGATAATTAAATGCAAAGCCTTGCACAAGAAAATATACATCTTTAAGTTGTATCCACTAATATCGTGCTAACATCCATGTCTTCCATACTAACATTTCTTCTATCCGCATCTTGACAACATCCTATGACACACACAAAAAAATATTGCATACATGCTCATGTTAGGAAGCATTATAGATACCATTATCATAATAAACATCATCATATTAGTTAATTAATATTGCATGACAAAATACAAAAATATAGCTTCCATTCATATTGCATAATCCACATCATATTAGGCAGGCTATTTCATTCACATCATATCATAAGCATATTATATTACATTTTCATTTGACATACATCCTAAAACATTACATTCAATAAGCATCACATCGCATAAGCATATCATTTCGACATATATCATGTTGCATTCACATAACATCCATAATCATCACATGCATATACATAGTACCATGGTATTAAATGCATCCATCTATCACCTAAACATCATATCATAAACATACATTAAGTCATCATATCGCATCAACATATAGTGTCATCACATAATCATCCATAAATGTATAAACATTGTAAAAGCATAATCATCCATCACATAACATCGTAAACACATAACATAGAAATGCAAATCATATAATTGCCACAAAAATCATATCATATATATCGCTCAAAATGTGTCACAGTATAATGTCAAGATGTATCTATATCCAAAACAAATAGAGCTCATAGGCTCAATGATCAAAATATACAGTGTCTAGCTATAATATCAAAATGTGCCCTAGCCTAAGCTACCTTGATCTCCTGAACTTGATGGTCATGGGAATGACTGCATGTCCTCTCGTTGTGGTGATCCTAAAGACTTGTGCTCAGAAGGGGGCTTGTCGTATGGCCTTGTCCGTGTCGGCCCTAGGACACCCCCACTACTATGTGAGTGTTTATTGTGTGATCTGTTATCTGACCTACTCTCAGAAAGGCTCTAAACCTTGGAGAATCTCGGCTCTCTCCTCTCAGGTGAAACTACCTTCTCATAAATATCTTAGTAATACTACATACCCATGTTGGAACTTGCTAGCCCTCATTCCAAATCTGTAGTCGATCCACTGCAGGTAGCTACAAAATCCAACATCTACTAATTTGTTTGTTGGAGGTTGATCATTGCTAGATGTTGCTTTGACTGAAAGGCCCCTACCTCAGCCTCTAGTGCCTAAAATCTAGCTTGGAGCTTAGCTATCTACTGCTCATCTGATCCCTCTCCATTCCCACCTCTGATAGGAACTTCCTCTCACCCAACCTCCACATCCACCCCCATCACTATCCTCTCTCAGAGGAAACACTCTGCCTCACCCATATCCTCTTGAGCCTCATGTATCTCCTCCTCCTCATGATGCTCAGGCTCCTCCTAGTGCTCCTCCTCCCCAGCCACCTCCTCCATCTCCACATCCTATTGACCTACCTTGATAATTTGCATGTCCTCCTATCGCTCTTCCTCCTCTACTACCTCCTCCTCTTGACTCTCCTCCTTCGGGTGCTATCTCTCCTCCTCACCCTCCTCTCAAATCGAGGATAATGGTATCCCCTAATATCTCCTTATCCTCTTCCTTCCAACCTTGGTCTCCTCGTCTCCCCCTTTCATCTCCACCATCATCTCCCCTCCCCTCCATCTTCCTATCATCTTCGGCCTTATGGGCCCCTACCATGATACTCTACTAGTGTTGGCTCCTCAAGATCTATATACGACTCTGACCTATGACTGGCCCACCATGTATCATACTCTGTGGTGGTTCCCTGATTTTCTACTCCACCTCTCCAAGCCCACTACCACCTCTCCAAGCCCACTGGACTGGCCACAATCCATCTATGTCTTGTTCGATTGTATAAACTGGAATCACTAGACCCCATGGATGTACCTCACACGAAGAGCATGAAAAATCTATTGAATCCTAAGGCACATTTTGTACCTCTCCAATTTCCTCAAGACCCACTCTGGTAGATATCGCTCAATGATGTGCTATGACTAAACTGTCCATTCAATAAGATATTTCGCCTACCTACACCACGATAAATGTTGATCCTCATCTTTCCACTGTACATAATCCTTGTAGGGCCTCCATACAAAGTTGGCTAGTTTGTCAATCCCATGCCTCAAGTAACTTGTTTCGCTGACATGGCTCTGTTTCACAACTCCTCCATATAAATACACATACAATATACCTATACCTAATTGTCTACCAACTAGAGGAAAAAACACATAAATGTGCTCCCAAGCCCACACCATCAGTAGGGTAACTCTGTGGATCATCGAATGACCCTCCCGGTAAGCAATATCATGTAACAAGAAGTATAGCATGGATAAACAACAAGGACCCCATGCATATACTTTCTGATACCATAACATCCCAACCAACATCTCGCCCCATCCGACTGAAAACCCATGTCCTTGGTGGTTTGGAATCACTATCCCGACGATAACTGTACAAAGAATACCATCTCACTGCTCTTACCGCTCTACCATACACTCCCATATGATCTCATAACTCTCTATGTTGAGATCTCTAATATCCTCATACATAAAGTACTATCAAGAATGGCCTGATATCCTTGCCCAGGGTCATACCTCACTTGTTGTCCTTGGATTGACAACCTCATAATCTAGACGTATCCTCTAAAGTCATTGTGGCCTCTCCTGTTGGGAGGTGGAATGAGCGCATCTCTAAGTTCCACCTCTTTTCAAGCGCAATCAACATCCCTTTGTTTTCTCTAATAATAGGCATATAGGTCACATGGTACAATCTTAAATGCCACAACTAGTGCTTCTCAACACTAGTTAACTACTCTCAAAGATGAAAGGTAGAAAGTCGAAACTCCCTAATGTAAATAGGAAAATGTACAACTTGTGATCACAAATTTAGAGCATTGTGTTAGGCTAAAATACTAGTCAAACCTATCAAGCTCAATTTACATAAGAAATTTCATCCTAACTAGGGAAAATTTTCAAAACAACCAGTTGTGTTGCATAGTGAGGTAGTTGCATCACATAATCTCAATTGTGTCGCAGTATATATGTTTGTGTTGCCAACAATCAATTGCATCACAAGCCTCAACAATTGCATTTCCTCACACACTTGTGTCATGAACCTAAACACTTGCATCACATAGCAGTAGATGTGACACAAAAAATTCATTTGCATCATACCCCTAGAGATTTGCATCACATCTTTGTGATTGCATTGTTTACGACGACAATTGCAGTTTTCTAACATTTGTAGCACATCACAATTGATCTAGAAACCTAAGTTAGACATGACCTAATTAGTTGCGATGAATTGCACACATGTGTGTCACTTGTGACATCAATTGTGATGAACCAATTTTGATGCAATTGACTGGTAAATTTTTCTAAGACCTAGAAATTATGCATGAAATCAAAAAATGAGAAAGTGGGAAAAAAGGTACTTATCGGGTCCCCTGCACCATCTGGTCACCGGAATGTCCGAATGTAGTACCCGTGATGCTTGGTGTGTGGAAAAGGTGACATCTCCATAGCTTCTTCTCTCGGAGCTCCTCAGTTTTCAAAGTCAAAATACACAAATGAGTCATCTGACCCCTCAATTTTCCATTTATACCTCCTCAAAATTAGGGTTTTGACTAGGTTTGTGTTGGTTGCACTCCGTGAGAGGTCTCAAACCTTATTTTGGATACCCCAAAGGTCTTGAAACTTAATTCTTTCATCACCACGACATTCCTAGCTATCAATTTGACTTGTTGGAACAATTTCCAAATTTTTAAAAACTGTTCAAAAATTTGGAAAAAAATTATAGAGGGGCATATGTCCACCCTGCTTTCATCTGGGCATATTTCAACTGATTTTTATTGATACAACGTGATAAAATATACTGTATCAAAGAGGGGAAAAATGTAGACACTAAAATTTTTCCTCGGCCTCTGACTCTATTAAATCCCCTCTCATGCTTGATAATTAAATAATTTTAATCATTTAGTTATTGTCTAATGTCATAAGTCTTCAATTAGTTAAATAATTTTAATTAATTAATTAAGTCATTTTCATCACTCCATTTCATCTTTCGATTAATTAAATGTCATTTAATCACATCACTAATGGTCATGTCTCATATAATTAAATAGATCTAATTTATTTAATTATTACTATCTTGTCTACTATAATTAAATAATTAATCCTAATTATTTAATTATTCACTTATAGATTTTTCCTCCACATTTAAATAAATATTATTTATTCAAATGACTTTCTAAATTAACTTTCTCTCCCACATTTTTTAATTAAATTATTATTTAATTTGAAAAATCAATTTGCTTTCTGCCTTTATAATTAAATAATGTTGTCATTATTTAACTATTCACTTGCCCATTCCAATTTAATGACCTTTTGGAATTATTCAATTCCTCTCTCAGTCTTGTTCCTATCCTATCACATCCCATTTAATTTAAACCATAGATTGAAATTAAAATCATTCAATCTCGACCAATCATTTGAATCAGTGTTGTCTATAAATGGCGCCTGTCACTATCATTTTAGCGATCTTAAGAATCTAGAGAATTACGCTGAGATAATTCATTTCCAATATTTTTCCGACATAGATGTAGGCTATTGTTGCATGCTTAGAATTTGAGGGTAGCACTTATATTATAGAAAAATGGAGAAGGGCTATGGAGGTCAATCAATGGATGCTTAAAGACTTTGACAATATTGTTTCATTTAGTTTATTTTTATGCTTCTTTTGTTCTTCATAATTTATTGGGATTTTGTGTCTATTGATTTAATTATCTTAATCATGAAATTTAATCCTGATTATAGTAAGTAGTTATGATTGATTCAATAGGTCTACAATTTAATGTAGTCTAGCAAAATTTGATGGTATTATTACAACAAAAAAGATTGAATTTTCTTTGATCTTTAATAATATGATGATTGTTATTGTTTGAATGATTAGATGCAAACATTAGAATTGAAGATTTTATTTGAATCTTAAATTTTTTATTAAAGCAATCAGTTTTTTTCTCTCTAAAATATAATTCTATATGAGATCCTTATGCAGTAGAAGAAAATATATAACTATAATTGATTTTCAGACCATTTCTTTACATAATTTTGTATTCTTTGCCTACCATCTTGACATATAATATTTCTCTTGCATTAGATCTACTATGTGTCTAGAAGTTTGTAATTTGCATAATTAAAATATGCATGTCTTTTTCACAAGAATTGAACGTGCACTGTTTTGGGACAATTCATTAACTAGAAAAGCATCATATTTATCATCATCGGGAGGAAGTCTAATGTGCCATTAGTACCAAAGAAATTACAAAGTGATAGTTGTTTGGTGCTCTAAATGTAATAAACATTATTGTGTCTGTTGTATTGAAAGATGTTATGTGTAAAAAGTAAAACCATTATTTCTTTTGAATTTGACTGTATCTTCTTTTTTTTCAAGAGGCAAATTTTTAGAACTTTTATGTGAAGCAAACATAAAAATAGCTTTCAAATGAAGCTATGCATTTGTCTCATCTATAGTTGGTATTTCATGATTCGTACGATTCCATAGACTAGTTTGCTAATCTCTATTGTAAAACTACAAGCAGACTCACCTTTCCAATCATTTGGACAAACTTTATATGTTGCATTTAGTCGTGTCAACATATAATATAAAATAGATGCATTCTGTACTCAAATCTCTTGGAATGTTTGTACCAAGAAAAAGTTTAGGAGAACTTCTTTGTCAATAATTAAATATTTTATCATGTTTCAAAAACCTAGATAAAACTATTGCTAAACATTTTTAACAATATACTTAATTTAATTATGTCGAGATGTGTAACTATAGTGGCAACAAAAAGGTTGTAATGGTACACGTGTGTTCCCCAAAACTCTTTTACTGATTGACATACCCAAAAAACCTTTGCTCAACATATATTATATATTTTTTAATATACAAATACTTCTATAAAAAAATTAATTGGAAACACAGATTATTTTTATTGATAGATAATAAATATTATAATAAAATCGACAGAAAATAGGTAGAGATTATAGAAGCCTCCAAAAGATTTACACAAAATAAAATATATGCTTCTCTTCCATATCCCATCCAATACACATTACATACATATATATAGGAGTTGTATTTCCTATATTCTAGGAAACCTCCTATAACGACTCCTCTAAATATATGAGTTGTTTTAACAACTCAAACAAACACACTTGTACAACAAATAAGTCTATACATATGGCTTAACTAGCCTAACAAATATTCCCAACACTCATAATAACTATGTGAGTTATTAATTTAACTCACTTTACCTTGCACTAACATGTGAACACTAACATAAATTCCCAACAAAAATATATTAAAATTAATTATTATCAAATATTATAATTGTACTTTTAAATATATAGTACAACAAAAAGCCAAAAACTCACACTTTTTAACAAGCTTGTCTCAGAATTCTATTTGAGAGTGAAGGGTACAAATGTTGACTGACAATCTCCAACTTACCATCCTCATGAGTAGCCAAAAATGACTTGCCAACCATAGCAAGATCCTTATAAAAAGCTACCAAATCTTTCTTCTACTGATATGCCACGAGAATTTTGTCACTCAAATCGTACACTTCTTCATGTATTCATGGGCTTTAGGGAGACAAATCTTCCTTTGCAATTGATGATGGAATGGCCACAAAAGCTCCAAATTTTTTGTTGTATCTAGCAACATGATGCCAACTATCCATTCTCTGATTGCTTTCTTCGACAAATACTCCTACAATTTTGTGAGGATGCCCACTGCAAATTATCTTTGATACCTAAATTTCCTTGTGTAATCACACCATCAGAACCCAATATATCCTTAATGATGTTCAGGGTTGCTACATTAGCATAGCAGAAGATCCAATACAATGCCCTGGTAAATGGATCCCTTTCTCCTACTGACATTAATCCCAAGCCATTCAAAATTTGACATGTAGCAACAAACTGATTGATAGAACAAGAAAACACCATCCCATAGAGGACAATTCTCATATTCACCATGAATATTGTAACAATACCTCCGATCTTTGGTTTTAATGAGTGCTAGGATATAGTATGTGAGAGGTGATTACCTAGCTACCATAGTAAATACCCAACTTCAAACAATGCACTATGCAATATATAAAAAGCACCCTTCTCACTGAGGTATCAAATAAAATCAAAGGGTTGAATCCAACCCAAGCATCCAAATGATCACTAATTTAGTTACTGAGTAGATCTAATACCATTCCTTTATTGGCACACAAATTTGCAAATTTATTACTCCCAGGAGCAATGCGTGAAGAAAATATCATCAATCTGCTTAAACAACAAATATCATCAAACTTGGCATAAAATTAAGTCCAAGGTAACAGTTGTTGAGTCGCAGGGATACCACTGGGTTATTAAAAAAACAAATCAAATCATTTGATCATCAACATTTAACAAATGTTTATTATAAAAAATAAACTCAAACTCAACCAATCAATTTACCAAGGCTCTTTATTAACAAATTATTTCCTCATCAATATTTAACAAATATTTGTTCTAAGGCACTAGAACTCAACTTCAATAGAGCCAATGTTATCCCTAATAACTATAATCTTCATCCACCAAATAAAATTGTTAGTTTATCTCAAACTATATTTCTTGAATTGGTATGTTATAATTCTATCCAAATTGTAATTTTGAGGCCCCCACGAAGTTTAAAAAGTGATGTCCCAAGTTTGAGTCTTAGTAGAGTTGGACAACCTTTATTCTAAGGAACAAACTCAACTTCAAAGTTATGCTAGTCATAGTTGTGTCTAGCATGAAACTATTAGAGTAATCGTTCATTAATTAATCTTTAATTGATTATTAGTCTAATTTCATTTATGCACTTAAGCTAAATTTAGGAGTGCTTTATTTATTTTATTAGTTTGAGATATTATATCATTATTTCTCATCACATTGGATGATGACATTTTTCATGATCTAACCCCTTTCTCATTTACTTCTTTCTCTTATAAGCACTCTCCATTTTGTAAGTTCTTTCTTGTTGAGGAAAAAATAAATATTTGTTTGCAACTCTAGTGCATGGAAGGTGTTCTCATTTTTTGTTTGATCCCGCATCTTGTGCATTTTTCATAAATCTAACATAGTATGATCAGAGTTTGGATTTAGCAAACCCCTTCTCAAGTTTTGAGGGTTTTCTTCAACTAAGGTTACAAGGGCTTTAAATTGGAAATATTCATACTTTTTTGTAGGTTTTGGGAATTTGAGAAAAAAATTGATGTGTTTTGGAGCTAAATAGACCTCACCATTGTATTTAGGAGACCAAACAAATGAATTTTGACTATAAATTTTACCTATATTGGTGTCAAGAGCTTTTGAGGTGATTTTTTTTGTATAGGGGTCTATATGGTTGTACTGTATAAAATTATAAGAAAATCATTGCATGCTTTATATAGAGTTGCTACTATATTAAGTGGTTTGTGTTATATATAACACTCAACCATAGTAGCAAGCCCATGACTCCCAAGCAGAGATCGTTGACCATTGATGATAATGACAGAGCCGCTAACTATTGGCAACAATGGCTAAGACGCTAGCTGCTAGCAACTTCAATGTCGCCAACCTCACCCCCTTGCCACTAGATTTTCACTCCATCAGTGGTGAGTGGGTGGAGATTTTTTTATATAAAGAGGAGTTTGATAAAGAGATTTGTATGAATAACAATTTGTCGTAGGATGAAAATGATGAATATTTTGATTATGTTACTGACATTAAAATAGATGTAGAGGAGGAATATGGAAATGATGAATATCTTGATTGTGTTATTGGAATTTAATTTGAAGAACTGGTTATAGGACAAGGAAGTGATATAATTACATGTCTTGTAGAAGGCATGAAAGAAGAAAACAAAGTTGAAGATGCAATAGGTGATGAAAAGGTAAATTTAAATTTCAATGAATTTGAGAATAATTATTTTCATGTTGAGATGGATGAGTTAGTGAATGCAAATTAGATGGTTCGGTTATAAAAAATTTAGAAATGATTGGTATACATAGAAGGATTTGTATGGTTTTGCAGAGTTAAGTGCAAGTGTGAATTGGTAGAGGTGGACGAAATATCATGGGTTGAATCCCACAAGATTAGAGGAGGATGTCAATTGCACTAGGAGGAGGTGGTCGGTTTATGGTGCAATTGATTCCACATTCAAGAGGTTCAGTGAAGAGAAAACTTATTAGAGAAGGAAGCTTGTTTCGGTTATGTGTTGGAAGAGGAGAAAGAAGAATCAATTTTTTCAGGTACCAAATTCAATGATGGATTTTGTTGAGGATTGCTTGCAATCCGAAAGGGTGGTACTACCAATCAACTCCATTTTGTGAATCCATTTTCACAAAAAAAATCCTACCTCGGGTGTCTAATGCAGAAGCATCTAGGGGCACTAGCAATCTTGCATCATCAAAAATATTGCTATTTTTAAATTTATTTTCAATAAGGGCTTAAGAGTTAGGAGAATAAATATTATGACTTGCAACCTTGTAATTTCCCTTGTGGAAAAATTGTAATGGAAATTCTGGTGGAAAATATGCATCGGTAAATGTCTTAAAGGTATAAATGGGGAATATTCCATTTAGGTGTCCACTTCTAGGTGGGACCAACTTGGTTTTGTCTTTATTTGACTTTGCATGTTGTTGCATGCACATTTATAATTGACGGAGCTATAAGGAATCTTGCATGTTGTTGCATGCACATTTTTAACTGACGGAGCTGCAAGGAATCTTGCATGTTGTTGCATGCATATTTGTAACCGGCAGGGCTACAAGGAATCTAAAAGTTGTCATAATTGACCAAAATTGATTGGCCAAAGTCTAGGCACCCATATCAAGGCCATGCATGCAATTTAATTATTTTCCATTTTCAAATTATGTAACTCCCCAAATTTTGCATAGTATTTTGGGTGGTTTTTGCATGAGGTTTTGAGAAACCAATAGTGGATTTCTCTCACATTTCTCTTTATTTTGATGCATGTTCATTTGGAGGGGTCTTTTGGAGAGTTTGTGAATGCATACCTAGATGTTTTTATAATGAAGCTAGGTTGTTGAAGACAAAAGTGTTGCAGATTTTTATACGCAGTGAGCCCAGATTGTAAGGAAGCCCATGAGATTCATGTTCATGTAATCCATTTTCAGATTTTGAATACAATATATGTTGCATCTATTTCTCTTTCATAAGTTATGTTACATTGTAATTTGTTGCTTTCTTGCATAATCTATTGTTTGAGTTTGATTTCAGATTTGAAAGGGAGAGTGTCCTTTTGCATCAGTGGTATTGAAGTTAGTGATCTTGAGTGTGTGGATAGATCGCCAAATGTGAGGTAGTCTACACCAGGACTTGCAGGTAGAGAAGAGGAAGTGATTGTGGAAAGCTCAAAGGGATTGTTGCGGGTAGGAGAGAAACCCTGAGCAATTGAGAACTAGGAAGTTGTGAAGGAAATGTCTTTACAAATAGTAGAGTATGTGATGTGAGTTGAGGAAATTGTAATATTTGAGAGGATGGGATGGGCCTTGAGGAGGCCCGTAAGAATTTTATTTTGGGAACAATATTAGGAAGAAGAGGAAAATAGGAAGTACCGTGAAGAATTTGAAAAGCTTCGGGTTGAGGTAGATGTATTAAAAAGGATGATTAAGGAGGAAATGAGGATATGAGAAGAGAGATATGGGAAGAAGAACGTTCTCATGAAAGAGGAGAGTGAAGAGAAGATCAAACAGAAAAATTATTACAGCCCTTTGGCAGAGATCAAAAGGATAAAACAAGAAGAGAGGAGAGGTAGACATAATTGTAATTATCTCTCTAATGATATTTTGAATGCACGAAAAAAAGAAGATGCAACAGTGTCATGCATGTGGCACAAAAGAAGAGGATGAATATGAAGAAATTGATAATCCTGAATCTGAGGAATTTCTATAGGAATACATGAAGGATGAATAAAGTTGTCTAATTAAGTAATTTTCTAGATGGCTGTATTTTTAAATTAATCGGAAAAGGTGGCTTGAGTGATTTAGAAGGACAAGTATTATAAAGTCACTTTATAAAAGTGTTTTATTGTTTTGTATTAGGCAGGAAACTAAAATGTACCTTCAGGAATGTTCTATGGGAAATTATAAAAGGTGAATTGGAAGCTCATTTATGTATGCTTGATTCTATTTTCTTTGTGAAAACTTGAAGTCTTCGGTGAGATAAAACCCTAGGATGAGACCCTTAAGGGAATTGGTTTTGGTGGTGCAACATCTATCATAAGAGGTTTCATGCAGGTGTCGAAAGATTGATGATTAAATAATTTATCAAAGATTTACAAGCAAATCATAAATTATTATTCTCTAATTTTTACATGTGAAAAAAGAATTTATTAGATAATTATCAAAAATACTATATCGCATATACAAATGAAAAATACAGCTTTTATTTGTGCTTTTGTGTGCTTTTGAAAAGAGTAAATAAAAGAAATGTACATAAATAATGTGTACCAGCTAAGAAATACCCAACCGTACCATTTATAACAATCCCAAGAAGATTGTACTACGTCAAGAAGTGGAACGATTGATATAACTACGTCAAGAATATTATACTACATCAAGAAGTGGAAGTGTACCATTTATACTTTATTTCCAACACATCCCAAGGTCATAATAAAGGGTCAATGCAGCACGTAAAAGGAGTTATCAAATTTAAAAGGAAATCATACAAGTATTGGACCTGTTGTACCATATGTGGTGTGCATTTGGAGGGCACTGGCTATCCAACCCCAGGAATGCACCGGGGTGGGCATGGCCATGCATCATGTAGCATCAACAATATGGTGGCGGCTATTAACTGATGGGACTGCAAAAAACCTATCACCTCACCCTCATAAAAATGTTGGAGGATTTTTACCTTAGAAAATATAAAAATGCTGGAGGATTTTTACTTTAGAATATAAAAATGCTGGAGGATTTTTACTTTAGAATATAAAAATGTTGGAGGATTTTTATGTGTATAGTGATATTTTATTATTACCCATCCACCCACTATATCCATAAAGCTATGCAAAGTATGTGAATATTAACATCGATGATCCTTACGTTAGTGAATATAAACTTTTATATTTTTATAATTATTTTTGTTTATTTATAATTTTATATAGATTAGTGTTATTTTTATATTTGTTTATTCATATTTATATTTTTATGTTTTTGTATATATATATGTTTATTTTTATTTGCATTTAGTTTTTTTATATTTTTATATTTTGTTGTTCTATCTTGTCTTTTGTTTTTGGTTGTTTTGTTCTTTTCTTGTTTATAGCTTATTCGATTAGCTTCTATATATGTATTTATTTTTATTTATTATTTTTTATAAATAATAGTGTTATATATTTTTAATTATATGATTATATATTTGTTTATATTTATATATATTTGTATTTTTATGCCGAAGGCGTTACCTATTTGAAATAGACCAAGCTAATTTGACCGATCAAGGGCTCTGTCAGGTCCAGAGACGATTGAATTGATTTTGACTGTTAATTTTTTTGCTATCGGTGAAAATTCCAGTGATGATTTTGGCGGTTACTTTTTGCTTTGCTGGTTAAATTCCCTTTACTATTAATGTTTTTTGGGAGACAAATCAGCTTGCTATTTTCCCAGCCTGCGCTACAATAGTCGAGCTTTTGGCCACACAGCCGTCCTCCAATGGTGCAGATAGCGATAGACTAATTGGAGAGAGTGGTTGGGTGTGGCAAGAACCTTTTAGTGAGCATCCAAAGGAGTCGCCTAAGCTTGAAGAATAGTCTTTTATGCCAATCAATTGTGAAGGAGGACTGATCTATGTGCAACAACAAAGAAACAGAGGAAGAAAAATGACATGTAGAAAGAAATCTGATCACTATTAAATCCAAAAAGGAGGCGCTGCCCTAAGACAAGAAGAGAACAGAAGAAGACGGCACGATTTCATTGAAGAGTTTTGGACGGTTTGACAAATTTTCCTTCTGTAGCGAACTATATGTGTTGTTGGTAACCGCTGTAGCTCATTTGAATTCGATTGGGAGTTTTTGTTGTTGGTGGATCCAGTCGATTGACTGCTTTAAACTCAGCTTTGTTTTCTCAGATGTGTATATGTTAATACTTTGTTTCCTTGTTATGACATTTTGACACTGTTTTGTTCCATAAGCACAAGAGCTCTGTTTTCCTATCGCTGGAGTTGGTGCATTTTGAAATTTCTATTATTAACAGTGAGAAATGAAATTATATGTATTGTTGTTCCTTTTGGCAAGGGTCGGGTTCTTTGATTGGAGTAGCATCCTATTTTTAACATTGCAGAGGGTTCGTAATTAACCAGTTTGCCATCATCCAACAAAGAAAGCTCCACACTGTAGCCATCTTCATCGGACAACAAGACATACAACCAGTGGGCTGAGAGGAACCAGTTCCAAATCGGTGACACCCTTTGTTGATTACTTTTCTTCTTCATGGATTATTAAATTTCTATACATTGATTGCATAGTGTTCAAATATGATCATACAATGGACTATGTTGCGCAAGTGAGGCCCCAATTTCATTGGTGGGTTCACCAACAATTTACAGGCCTGGCCATGGGTACCGGATTTATAACAAATAGCTTGCAAAAAATGAACAAAACGCAAGTAGAGCATGTGACTCTTGTAACAAAAAAAATATCATTCTTCTTGGCATCATAGATAATCTCAAGCTATATAAACTTCAACATACATAATATTTAATTAAATATAATTGTGTAAATTGTTTTATTCCAATTCACAATATATTATTAAGTAGTAATATATTTTGAATGTAGCATTGTACATTTGAGCTTCTGGAAAGTGAATTCTCATTCCCATCATCTTGGGAGGCATGGGCAACAAGAGTCCTCATGTTGTTGCATCATTCTCTGCCCTCACCGCTCTCCCCTTGTGAGGAGTCAAACCCATTTCAACATCATCTATGAGAAGCAAAGTGCCAAGCCTTTGTTGTGCCGCCTCCTATTGCTCAAGGAATTTGTCACATATTATTGTCTCCTCCACAGATCATCACTGGCCCACGTCAGGGGTAAATTATTACGTGGGTGTAATAATTTCTATTATGTGGGTTGAAAGCTACAACAACTGCAACACATCAGCCCCAATTGCATGGACTACACAACTGGAAATAGGGTGTTCAAGTTCCTGATTAATGCCCCATGTCACCACTTTCCCTTTCTCCCTCACACTCTCCACAGGTAAGTCCCAATTTCCCTGCCTCTTCTCCTTCTCCCACTCCCTCTCTGTCCACTCCAATATCTCCAATGAGTTCTCCCTCTTTGACCAGTTTGGTTTTATCACCAACTCCAACTCCATATTTTGAACAATTCTTAACCACAACGTCCATAGAATGCCTCACCAATAGGAAGGGCCACAAAAATGAACTTTTGAAAAGAATCAAGAAGCTAAATGTTTAACAGAATACCTCAAACAAATGTTTCCCTGTAACCTGCCATAATTTCACAGTATGAATTTGTTCAAAAAATTCTTCAACAAAATACAATCGACAGGTGTAAAGCCAAATCTCATAAATGTTGTCAGCATTCTGCCTAGGCATGTCCAAATCACTCACTTTTTATATATCTCTCTACTTATCCTCTCTCCTTTCTCTATTTGTCTCTATTCCTTTCCCTCCTTTCTCTCCCTCTCTATCTATTTAGATATTTGTCTCCATCTCCATCTCTCTCCATACCTCTCTCTCACTCAAATACACACACTCCTCATTTCTCCCTCCTTATATCTATATTATCTCTCTATTTTCCCCCTCTTCATCTCTCTCCCTCTCTCTCTCTATCTCTTATCTCTATCACCTTATCTCTCACTCTTGCCCCCTTTATCTTTATCTCCTCATCTTTCCCTCCCCCTCTTTATCTATATCTCATTATCTCTACCTCTCCCTCTATACCCATCTCTCTCCACATCTCCCCCTCTTCTCTCTCTCTCTCCCTCCTCTACATATCTCTCTCCCTTTATCTATATCTCATTATCTCTACCTCTCCCTCTCTTTTTACTGAGTTATCTCTCCCTCTATACCCATCTCTCTCCATGTGTCCCCCCCTTCTCTCTCTCCCTCCTCTACATCTCTCTCTCTCTCTTTCTCTCTCACTCTCTCTATCCCTCTCTTCCTCCCTCACTCCCTACCTATCCCCTATCTATCTCTCTACGTCTACCTCTCCCTTTCTCTTCCCTTAAACATGGGCATGTGCAAGATCATGATGGGCCAAAAAGTGGCAATAGGAAAAAGTAGCATTTTTCACTCGCCAAAAAATGTGGAAATCCCGAGTTGACTTTCTTTTGGGTTGGGTGTCAGTACATTGCTCCATAGCAATGCCCAAGCCTAATTTTTACAAATCGGATATCCAATTTTTAAAAGTATTAAAATTTGGGGTTGGGCAATATTTGAAAACATTTAAAAATGTATTGTGGCGGTAAACTTTTGGTGCCACAAAACGGATATCCGATTTGAAACAGATATCTGATTTGTGGCACACATTGACCCAAGATTGATTAGGAGGTGTAGGGTGGACAAGAGATAGAGAGAGAGAGGGAAAGGGAAAGGGAGAGAGAGAGAGAGGGAAAAGGGGAGAGAGAGAGAGAGAGAAGACGGAAGGGGAAGGGAGATGGGAAGAAGGATAGAG
>CM021102.1:713464152-713506166 GCA_007115665.2 Sequoiadendron giganteum
AGAGAGAGAGGAGAGAGAGGGGGGAAGGGAGAGGGGAAGGGGAGAAGGAGAGAGAGAGAGAGAGAGAGAGAGAGAGAGAGAGAGAGAGAGAGAGAGAGAGAGAGAGAGAGAGAGAGAGAGAGAGAGAGAGAGAGAGGGTGGGGAAGAAGGGTCTAAGAGAGGGAGAGAGAATTAGGGGGGAAGGGAGAGAGGAAGAGGGGAAGAGAGAGAGAGAGGGAGAGAGGGAGGGAGGGAGAGAGAGAGGGGCAAAGAGAGAATATTTAAATATTTAATATATTAGTAATATTAATTAGTTATATAATATTTTATATATTAACTTAATATATATATATATATATAAATATTTATACATTAACTAGAATATATAAACAATATTTAAATATTATACATAATAGTATAATATATTATATATTATACATAATTTCGTAAGAGATTATCATAAATTAATTGAATTACAAACTATATTGTATATTCTCAACTAGATATATTAAAATAAACTATAAATTATTTATTACAATTTTTTAAATCATATATTAAAAACTATATTAGTTTTTTTTAAATTATATATAAAATAAATCAGATATCTTATTCAAATCCGATATCTGATTTGAAAATTTAAATTTTTTAAATCATATATTAAAAACTATATTAGATTTTTTTAAATTATATATAAAAAAAATCGGATATCCGATATGTCTGACACAAAACCTACTACCTAGGGACTAGCCTCGGGTTTGCTTTGGAATTTGGCTAGGACATGCCAATCCTAAGAAGTCAACACAAAAAACGTGTTTAATAGCTTACCTTGCTTTTCTAGACTTTGCCCATGTGGCTGACGACTTTTTTTTTCACCTAAATTGATGAAACGAAAAGGGTTTTGAAAGGAGATTCTCAGCGTTCTACCAATATAAATTATGCTTTACTTTGAATTTAATAAATAATTATTATTCATTTTCTATTTGAATTACGACTAAAGTCCTGATTGATAGGTTGATTGAAAAACATCTATATCTTTCAAACCGTATCACATTTTTTGAATCCAAAACATGCGTCACATTCTATGCTTTGCATACTATAGGATTAAAAATAAATAAATTGAATTTCATGAAGTTTTGACCAAGTTAAGGTGGTCAGACATACGAGTTTTTATATTTTTTAAAAGTTGTAATAAAAAATTCATAATTAATTATTTACTTAGAAAAAAAATACAAAAAAAATGTATCACATCGGAACATGAGTCCTCTACTTATATATAAAATATTATTAAAAAATATTATCATTTTATTGTGGTTAGGGTGGTCAGACAGACACCTACTTCTTATTTTTTCCTTGAAATTTAAGTACTGTTGCATTGAAATGTCAAATTTTCACCAAATAGATTTATTTTATTTTTAAATATATCTAGTAGTTTAGAAACTACATTCAATTTTCTACAGATTCTATTCTTACATATTTTTAAAATAATATAGATAACTTATTCAAATTTTTACGTCAAGTTTCCTAACTTTGATTTTTCTAAATTTTCATTGCCACTTAAGGGCCTATTTTTTCCATGATGATCCTGCACATACCCACATATATCTTTGTCTCTCCCTCTCTCTTTCTCTCTCCCCATATTTCTCTCTTCTTCTCTCTATTTCTATTTTTCTTTCTCTACTTCTATTTATTTTTCATCTCTCCCTCTCCCCCTCTCTCTATATCTCCTTATATCTCTATCTCTTCCTCTCCAACTCTTCCTCTCTATCTCCTTATCTCTCTCTACCTTTCTCTATCTCTCTATCTATTTATTTCCCTCTTCCTCTCTCCCTTTATATTCTTTTGTACCTCTATCTTCCATCCCCCCTCTATCTCTAGACATATCTCCCTCTCTCTATCTATTCATCTCTCTCTCCCTCTCCCTCTTCCTAGACCTCCATATCTATATCTATTTACCTCTTCGTCTTTCTCTACCCATATATCTATCCCTCTCTCTTCATCTCTATATATTTGTTTGTTCCATCTCTATCTCTCTTTAGTCATGTTGGGATTCATTTAAGTGGATGCATAGTTAATTTAAAGCTATCACTTCTCCATTGAAACCTTTTTTCAACAAACAATATCAATTTCTAAATGACTTACCAACTGACTTCATGTACTACAAAATATATGCAAAAAGTAATACCAAAATTTTCCCTAATTGACCTTCCACACCTCTTCGGCGTACCCATTGCACACCAAGGTGCAATTGCTAGTTATATTTACATTTGATCATTTATATTTTATTTTTTGATACTTTTTTGTCCTTCCAAGTCTTTTGTTTTGATTGTTTTGTATTAAATTTAAAATTTAAAATATTTATTTACTTTGGTCATGTATGTTTGTGTGTGTGTGTGTGTGTGTGTGTTTGTGTGTGTGTGTTTTTATATAATTTTTTGTGTTTTAAAATTTAGTGATATCTTTTATATTTATGTTGATTTTCCTTATATGTAGCTATAACTATAAATATTTACCAATATATATAAGCTTTTATATATATGTAATTGCTTATTTATAATTTTTATATAGATTAGTTTTTTATTTTTATTTATTTTTTCATATTTATAATTTTATATATTTGTGTGTGTATATATATATTCACATATTTTTGTTTATTTATATACTTGTTTGTTTTTATTTACTTTGGTTTTTACATTTTTATATTTTTATACTTTGTTGTCCTTCCTTGCCTTTTGTTTTGGTTGTTTTGTTCTTTTCTTGTTTTTGGCTTGTTGATTAGCTTCTTTATATATGTATTTACATTAAATTTTTCATATTTTTCTTAAGACTAGTGTTATATATTTATAATTTTTTATTTACAATTTTATAATTTTATATTTATTTATTTTTATATTTACATTTGATCAATTATATTTTATTTTTTGATACTTTTTTTGTCCTTCCTAGCCTTTTATTTTGGTTGTTTTGTTCTTTTCTCGGTTTAGATCTTGTTCTATTAGCTTTCTTTTATTTTTAGCTCTTCTATTATTTGGTTCTTTCTTTTTATTCTTTCTTGGTCTGCAACTTTCATGTTATTCCTATGCTCTCCTCTATCTTGATGATGAATCACAGAGTGTGATTCAAAAAATGTTGATGCAAAAAAATTGACACAATCTAATCCAGAAACTCTTACAATAATAACTTAAAGTAATTTAACATGAGGATGTGGCATTTTAAATTTTAATCATATATTAAAAAAAAATTAAAAATTGTATAATTATGTTTAGATCTATCATTTAAGTAGTATTTAAAAAAATATTTGATGGAGATATTAAAATTTTAAAATATATTAATAATTATGAATAAAATTATTAAAAAGAATACATAATATTTTTTATATTTTGTAAGGTAAAAAAAACAAAACAATTATAAAAATTATAATATATTAATAACTTTTCAAAAGTAAAAATTAAAAGTTACTAATTACAAAAAAAAATACTATTCTAAAATGATTCCAAAATAGATGTTTCATTTAATCTATTTTTTGAAATAGTAAAAGTTAAAATTAAAAATTTATTTTAATGCATTTTGCTAATGAAAAATAATTATTAGTAATAAAAGTTTCAAAGTTAAATAATATAAAATTGAGAATATATGTTTAAAAATATTTTTTTATGAATAAATGTTTATATATATCTTGCAATATAATATTTCTATTAATACATTTAATCATATAAAATTTATTTTATTTCAATTTCATATCTATATTTTATTAACATAATTTCATACAAGAAACAACATTTTTTTTTAAATTTTATGAATATAACACAAGTAAAACTAAAAAAAAAACAAGATTATATATTTATATGTATTCCACCCCATTTATGTATATATATGTATATATTTATATATAAATGATTTTATATTATACTTATATTTCAGCTTATCTTAGACTCGTCAAATGAATTACATGATATAATGCTAACACTATCACTTTGTCAAATACATAAATTTTCTTAAATTGTTGATTTTTTTGAGGCCTTGTGTTAGTGGGAGGTTTTAATTACGATGTAAAAACAATTTACTACTAAATCTATAGGTTCTATAAAATTTGAAAATAATATGAATTGTTAAGTTTTTTTGGATTGAAACTGTGTGCAAAATTTAACAATTCATGATCACGGAATGTGGAAACTTGATGTCGTTAATGTAGAATATGTTTGGCCTATTGTTTGAGGAGTAAGGCATGTAAAATAATTTGGGCAACATTGAGTAAAAGTAGAAATATGGATATATAAAGATTAAGATTGTAATATGCATGTTTTTCAATATTTTTAGTTGTCTATGGGAAGAACTTCTAGGTGGTCAATGAGTGGTGCTGTTAGCCCAGGATTGAAAATGCAATTGAAAGTGGCAAACTGTAAATGATTATTTATTTCACTTGAATAAAGCAACTCCTGTTACACAGCATACTACAGCCATACAAGCCACACAGCAATAAAGAAACAGGTCATAAATATAACAGCCAGAAAACAGTTATAAACTGTTAGACAAAACTGCCCAAACCTGTTAGACAACCTGTTAGGCAAAACTGTCCAAACAGAAAACAAACAAATCAAAACTAATATAACCGGAAGAGTAGACAGCCGGAGAAGATTAGTCATTAACATCCCCCTGGTAATCTGAAGGGGTTAAGCCAAGCAGTCCTCGGAATTTCTCAAACTTTTCTCTGCCCAAGGCCTTGGTAAGAATATCGGCAGGTTGATCTGCAGTAGGACAATATTTGAGCTGTACAAGACCAGCTTTCACATGATGCCGAATCAAATGAAACTTCGTATTAATGTGTTTGGTACGATCATGAAAGACTGGATTTTTTGCCATTTTAATAGCAGATTGATTGTCAAGAAAGAGTGGTGTTGAAGAAATTTGTGGTGCCTGCAAGTCTTCAAGAATGTTGCGAAGCCATAAAATTTCTCGAGTTGCTTCAGAAGCTGCCATATATTCAGCTTCAGAAGAAGAGAGGGCTGGGACTGGTTGCTTTTTAGATTTCCATGAAATGACAGAAGATCCAAGATGCATTAAAAAACCAAACGTAGATTTACCATCTTCCAAGTCACCTGCATAATCTGAATCAGAATATCCAAGCAAAGAAAATTGCTTAGTCTTGTAGTAGTGGAGCCCATAGTTTTGAGTACCTTGGAGATATCGAAGAACCCGTTTGGCTGCCAACCAATGAGGTTCCCTAGGTTGTTGCATGAATCTGGAAAGAACTCCAACAGCAAATGAAATATCTGGACGAGTAGTGGTAGCATAAATCAAACTGCCAACAAGTTTCCTGTAGGTAGTTGCATCAACCAATGCTGAAGAATCAGCTGATGTGAGTTTAAGATTTTGCTCCATAGGAGTATTGAGGGATTTGCATTCAGCCATGCCAAACTTATTTAAAAGGTCACCAATATATTTTTGTTGGGTGATGAAGATAGAATAGGGTTGTTGAATCACCTCAATACCCAAATAGTAATGAAGATGGCCCAAATCAGTCATATCAAATCTTTGCTTCAATTGGTTTTTGATATCTTGAATATTATCCTCTTTAGTACCAGTGATAAACAAATCATCCACATAAACAACAAGATAGACAACCATGTTGGCAACCATTGTAACAAAAAGAGTTGCATCATCAAATTCAAAATGCTTGAAATTCAACTGCAGGAGATGCTCGGTAAGTTTGTCATACCAGGCTCGGGGAGCTTGCTTTAAACCATACAAAGATTTGACAAGTTTGCATACCTGATGTTCTTTACCATTGACGAAATAGCCTTCAGGTTGAGTCATATACACTGTTTCTTTGAGATCACCATTTAAGAATGCAGTTTTAACATCCATTTGATGAACTGTCCACCCATTTTGAGCTGCAAGAGCCAACAAAGCACGAATGGTAGTCCATTTAGCTGTAGGTGCAAAGGTTTCATCATAATCTATGCCCTCTTTTTGAGCATATCCTTTGGCAACAAGTCGGGCTTTATGTTTGTCAAGTGAACCATCTGCTTTATATTTATTTCTATAAACCCACTTGCAACCAATAGGTTTACAACCAAGAGGAGGATCAACCAACTCCCATGTACCATTTTTTAAAAGTGCATCATACTCATTTTGCATTGCTTTTCTCCATACTGCAATATTCTTAGCTTCATTATAGGAAGTTGGTTCTGAATTTATCATGAAATTGAGTTCATCAATGGATTCTAAGTTATCTACAATATTGGATTGAGCCTGCATCCTAGCTCTATAAGAGCTTCGTGTACCTGTTTTACCTATTTCATCAGGCCTTAAATCTTTCAAAGTTTGTTGTACTTGTTTGGCCCACCTATGTGAAGATTTTGGTTGTACAAAAGAGGTTTCCATTTCTTGATTAGATGCTTCATTAGTGTCTAATGCATCTGCAATTTCAGGCTCATCATTAGAGAGAAAATCATGATAAGAGGAGGTTTCTTCTTGCACATTTATAGATGGAGTATCTTGAACTACATGTGAATCTATTAAAGGCGTGTCTAAGGGAGTTGGCTTCTCCTCACAAAGATTTTCTATCCAAGGAGAAAATCGTGCACATTTATCAAGTTGTTTTAACTGACATTCAACATCTGCATCACTTTTGGAAGATTCACAAAATACAACATCATGTGTAATGAAGAATTTTTTGTTAGCTTCATCATACAACCTATAGGCTTTGGATGAGTCAGAATAGCCAAGAAAAATGCACTTATAACTATGATTATGCAACTTAGTTCTTTTATCCTTAGGAATTAGAGCATAGCAAGTAGACCCAAAAATCCGAAGATGTCGAATGGATGGAGGATACCCAAACCAAACTTCATATGGAATGGCATGTTGAAGTGCAGATGATGGAGATCTATTACGAAGATAGACTGCAGTTCTTGCTGCTTCAGCCCAAAAATGTAACTTGATTCCTTTGAAATATAGCAATGCTCGAACCATGTTCATGATGGTTCTATTCATTCTTTCAACCACACCATTTTGTTCAGGAGTACCTGGAATAGTTAGATGATGTTGTATCCCATTTTGACGAAGATAATCCTCAAAAACTAGAGAAGTAAATTCTCCACCATTGTCTGTTCGAAGAGTACCAATTTGAGATTGGATTTGATTTTCAATCATAACACGAAACCTTTTAAAAATTTCAAAAGCTTCTGATTTTTGCTGCAAGAAATAAATCCAAGTCATGCGACTGTAATCATCAATGAACAACATGAAATACTTAGATCCTCCAATAGAAGTTACTGGTAAAGGCCCACATAAATCAGAATGAATGAGTTGCAATTTTCTATGTGCTCTCCAAGTTGAGCGTGGAAATGGATTTCTATGTTGTTTGGCAAGAATACATGCTTCACATTTTTCAATTTTTTTAGGCAGAACAGGCAAACCATCAACACCATTCTTTTGCATGATATGAATTCTATCATAACTAATATGTCCACATCTTGCATGCCACAAAAGACTAGGAGATAGACTAGCTTCTTCAGTAAGATATGCAAAACTTCTAGAAAGAGCAGAAGTACCATTGAGTTTTAATAATCTTCCATCTTCATAACCAGTAAATGCAACTTGATTATTAGATATTTTTCTAACAACAACTTGTCCATCTTTTAACAAAATAGAGTAGCCTTGTTGTCGAATCAATACTAGTGATAACAAATTACGTTGCAACTGAGGAAGAAACAACACATCATGAAGCACAAAATCTGAGAGATCAGGCAACTTAAGTCTAACAGTTCCTTTTCCAATAGGCTTGAGGCTTGATTTATCTGCAAAGTAAATTGGACCACAGTCATCTTCATGAAATTCTTCAAAGTAATCACGCCGAAATGTCATATGTTGTGTTGCTCCAGTATCTAAGACCCAAGAATCATGCCATGAGGAATTAGATGCAAAGTCTGAAACATTAAGCACAAATTGATCACTATCACTGTCACAAGCAAATTGGGCTGCTCCTGAAATATTATCATCATTGTGAATTTTTCTTTGGGCTACTCCTGAAATTTTATAATCATTGTATATTTTGGTTTTATCTTTTTGTTTAAAAGAATTTTCTTTAAAACCTTCTATCTTATCCCATGAGAGCTTGCATTCATGTGCTTCATGACTACCTTTTCTACCACATCTTTTACAATATAAATGTTACCTATCATTTTGATTATCATTTTGTCTCCATTGGCCTCTACCTTTGCCTCTATCACAATAACCACCTCTTGAAGAATTTTTGTTTAGGGATTTTTCTTTTTGATAAGCAAAACAAACATTCTCACTAGTATTATCTATTTTCCTTCCAAAAGCTTTTTCACGTTTTGCTAACTTTTCAACCAATTGATCAAAGGTAATGGTTTTCAATTGATTGCTTGCTTGAAGGGACTCTAGATAAGTGGAATGTGTTGGAAGAAGTGCCTTAATAAAGGCTGTGAGATATATATCAACTTTCCCTCCAGCAGCATCAACATCGTGTTTTATGGCTCTGATTTTTGAAGCCAGACTCATAACATCACCATTCTGCAACTCAAGATTAAATAATTTTAACTGTAACTGAATAAACTCTAATTCAGAATGAGAATCAAACAAATCTTTTAATTTATGAAGAGCTTCCCAAGCATATGTGCATCCTTGTATATGTCGATAGACATCTCCATTAACAGAAGCTCTTATTAAAGCCAAAGGTTTTGAATTTTTATATTGCCAAATTTCTTTTTCTTTAGCATCAGTTGGTTCTGTAGGTTGAGTATTTCCATCACAAATTTTACACCATAAATCATTAAAAATTAGTGTATTTTCTACTTTTCTATGCCATTCCAACCAAGTATCTTTTCCAGTTAAAGTTTCCCCAATCATTGAAACAATAGACTGCATTGTGAATCAAAATGAAAAATACACAATGCAGATTTAAAAATATTGCTCAAATTTCTTGCTCAATTTTAGAGATATGAAACCCTTGTAAAAATAAATTGATTGATTTCACCTGAATCAATTTACTATCTCTGCAGAGCACTCCAATCTTCAAAATCCCTGTGCTCTGATACCACTGTTAGCCCAGGATTGAAAATGCAATTGAAAGTGGCAAACTGTAAATGATTATTTATTTCACTTGAATAAAGCAACTCCTGTTACACAGCATACTACAGCCATACAAGCCACACAGCAATAAAGAAACAGGTCATAAATATAACAGCCAGAAAACAGTTATAAACTGTTAGACAAAACTGCCCAAACCTGTTAGACAACCTGTTAGGCAAAACTGTCCAAACAGAAAACAAACAAATCAAAACTAATATAACCGGAAGAGTAGACAGCCGGAGAAGATTAGTCATTAACATGGTGCTACTTGTTGGTTTGTTTCCAACAAATTCTTTCTATTGGCTTTTAAAAAAATTCTCATTTATGCAAATGAAGGCAAAGATAATAATAAATAAAATGATATTAATAGGTGAGACCCTCTTATGACACTCTGAATCTCATTGATGTATTGGGTAAACTTGATGATTCAAATGTTATGAGTTGTTGCTCTATATAGACTTTTAGAGGTGTGACTATTTTCACCCTTCTTTTTGTGAATATGTGCAACTCTATTTTATAAATGGTAATATAAACACTTATTCATAATATTTCTAAACATAAATTCTTAATTTTAAATGATTTAACTTTGAAACTTCTATTACCAAAATGTATTAGAATAAATTTTTAATTTTAACTTTTACTATTTCAAAAGAATTAGATTAAACTAAATTATTAATAATAGTTTTTTGGATAAAATATTTTCATGTAAAGAGTTTTTTAAAAATAAATTTTATACTTCCAAATAAATAAATATATTTGTATATATACATATACACATATATACATATATATAAAACTTAAATTCTATCTATTAATATCATGATGTTTCCACAGTCCATAGTATAAAGTGTATTGAAATTTCTGGATTAAAATTGTGTGATTTTTTTTATTTTATTTCATTTATATGTATATGATATATACATAAATCATAAACACAATTTTAATCAAGAAATTTCACTACTCTTAAATTCTATCTTAGATATCTTAAATACATTTATTTAAGAAAACTGGAAAAATATCTATTTGGAATCATTTAAGAACAATTTTATTTATTATATAATAATCTTTTTCTTTTTTTTTGTAATTAGTAACTTTTAATTTTTACTTTTGAAAAACTATTAATATTTTATAATTGTTTTGTTTCATTTTTACCTTATAAAATATAAAAAATATTATATATGCTTTTTAATAATTTTATTCATAATTATTAATATATTTTAAAATTTTCATATCTCTATCAAATACTTTTTTTTAATGTTATTTAAATTACACATCTAAATATAATTATACTATTAATTTTTTTTTATATAATATATGATTAAAATTTAAAATACCACACCCTCACTATTATCATTCCATATTTTTTAATTACTTAAAGTGATAAATAAGAAACCAAATTACTTTAAATTGTCAATAAAATTATTAATCCATTAACATAAGGATCGCCTCTTTAATCACTATATACACACCCCAAAGAAATTTCTGTGTACTATATTTTACAACAGCAATACAAATAATTGTAAAGAAATTCTATGTGATTATATTGATCCAGAATATTTTGTACTAATGATATTATTAAGAATATTCAAGTTTGGAAAGTTAATGCTATGAAAATTATTTACAATTTCCTTTCCAAACAAGTGAAAAACTATTCTAGAACACCTTGTTACAAACTGTTTGACAAAATGCCTGTGCATTAAAACTATGAAAATTTGCAAAAATTTGATCAGGTTATTATATTCACATAGTCAGATTGGACCGTTCTCTATTTGCTTCACCTCTATTTTTGCAGGTAATTAGATATCCCATGTAGGGAAGCTTCTATATACAAAAATTATCATGCCCAAAAGTTTTCAAACTTCTATTTTCCCAAAATCAAATAAAACCATTCATTATTCAAATCTCTTATTCCAACTTTCAAGTTCTCGTTTTCAAAATTATCAATCTCATGGATTTGATAGTGCCAACTCAATGTGTCTGAAATATGTCAAATTAAGATGTTCTAATGCACAATTAAATGTGTCTTCATTTAATCTTAATTACGCACACAATTAGATGTTAGAAAAGCTAGCCAACAAAATTGATTGGATCAAACAAGTGTATATCGAAGTTAAAGAGATCTAAAATTTCATCATTGAAAACATGTCATAGGGTATTATTCAAATCATTCTTAAAATTGGAATTATTGAAGGTAAGTGAAATAATATAATTTTATGTTTGGTTTTAGTAATATATTTTTAAAGATTTAAGTGCAAATTTTGTTTCTTTTTTATTGTTTGCTTTTTATTTTTAAATAGGTTACTGAAACCCAATTCAACTTCACCACAACCCTCTTGAGATGACTTGTGAAAGTGCAGTAGATGACACTTTCTAATATGATCATCAATCAACTTTGGTCTATATGGACACAATCCACTCATGAAAGGGTAAAAATTGTTAATCTTAGATGACACTTGGTGCAATCATGTGAAATATCTTTTTAGTTTTAATGATTGCTATCATAAATGAGAAACAATAAGAACCTAAAAAAACTTTCTTTAAACAAGTGCAAACAATTATTCTTGATTAGTCAACCAAATGACCACCACAGTACATTTTCTTGCTTTTGCATTGACTCCAAAAATATTAACATCAAAATCCTTTCTTTGTTGAGGAGTGTTGCACTAGACAAAAATATTAAATTCAACTAAAGGTGCAAGCTAGTGTTTGCTAGACTCTTCCCTAGTCTTGGTGTGAAGGATGTGGTTGCAAATGATTTTTCTCATTTTGTATAATTCCAATGGTGAAATATTCCCACTTTCTATGACAAGTATAAGAAGGGAAAAAAACCCAAGGGTATACATTCCAACACCTCCATCCTCTTGCCATCAAAATTTTATTGCAAGTTTTTTAATTCTTTATTTGGAACTCTCTAAATTTGATTTTTTTTTCATTTTGTGGAATATGTTTTTCAAGTTTGAAATTTAATTTATAAATTTCAACTCTAAGTCTCTAACCCTTTAATGGTGCCTCAATAAGTAGTCCATTTGTCTTCTTATAAGTAAAATTGGAGTACATACCACATCCACTCAATAAAGTGCAACCAACTGGAATAAAAAAGGCAAAGAAGTTAATCCATGTCCATTCCAACTTGAGCCTTCTTTTGCACAAACAAATCGACTATAAGGAAGGGGCAATGAAGTTGTGGGTTATTGAGTCAAAGTAACCTCACTTGGACATTACCGACATTACCACCACCCAACAATCTTCATTTTTTTATGAGACATAGACAACATAGTTTACTGTCAATGCTAGTTGTACTCCTTGTGGTTCTTGTAATCTACCTACATCATCTAATGTCAATGATCATAATGATGCTCTTAATGAAGAGCAATATAAAAATGATTGCTGATTTTAATATTTTTTAGTTATAAATGAACATCTATCATGACATTCGAATTTCAAAAATTGAAATTGAAGTAGCATTTTATGGTTCTTTTGTTTATCATATGGATGTGTTGTGGTCTTCTGAGCTTTATTCCTTTTTTTAGAATAAAATGTGTATATTAATGATGTTTATCATGCAAGTGTATCCCAAATGCACCCAACCCAAAAAAAAAATTGCAATTCCAAGAGATCCAATTCCCCTGCAGCCCTACCTAAACCTGAAATTGAACTAATAACTCGATTTTCATCGGAACAAAAAGAATTTTAAAATTTAAATAGTTTAATTATGAGATTAAGTTAGCAGTTCAGTTTGTTGTTTGGGTATAGGTACAGACGATTCGGGTATGCATTGAAGTCCATAATTAATGGAGTCACTGCCATTAAAAAGAACTCTTGAGGTAAACATGCATGCACTCACTGCTAACTACCAAAATTCAATGTTGATTTAATATAGATCTATTAATGTCATTGATTTACTGCTAAATATTGAAAGAATTGTTTCAAAGGAATAAAAATACTAACCTCACACCAATCTAGACAATCAATGGCTTTGACTGTTTTAGTCTCGTTCTCAAACTTGCCTTACAGTTACAATTTCCATGGCAAAATGGACAAGCCTTAGCAATCTCCTCCTCTGATTCCTGAGGGTACCTAGATATCAGATTAAATTTTCAAATCAAGAGAAGATTAATAAGATTACTCTTTACAGGGACACCAAATGAAGTTCAGCAATTGCAACGCTCGGTAAACATAGGAATTAGTATTTAAATAATAGATAGTAACTTATACTTTCAAATACTACTGATTTGAAACTTGATTTTGGTAACTCCACAGTTACCAGTGTCGTATAGGGACAAGTATTATTCTAATATTTAGTGTAGTAGTATTTGTTGGATAATAGTTTGAGATAAATTATTATAAGTTGATTACGGATAACATTGGTTTTATTGAAGTTGAGTTGGTGTTTTAGAATAAATATTTGTTAAATATTGATTAGTTGATTTTGAGTTTGATTTTTATAATAAATATTTGTGAAGTGTTGATGATCAAATAATTTGTTAGTAGAGAGAATTTGTAAATTGATTAGTTGATTTATGAATGTTAAAAAAAACAAATATTAATTGTTATAATTATTTTGCAACATAGTTAAAAGTATAATTGATAAGGCAATTTATTTGGAAAGTTAACAATATATATATAATAAAATAATTTTAAAACAATTCTAAAGTAAAAGATATCAAAATATAATGAAGTGTGTGTATTATCAACTTTTCTCTTATATATTGTATAAGCTAGGACACTTAGTCTATGTTAGGTTGTATTTGCATAAACTTCAAGTTTAGAGGTTGTTGTCATTTAGTGTTGTATTTGTATACCAAACAAAAATTATAATAATGCTTAGTATAGTATTTTGAAAAACTCTTAAAATTAATTGTAAGTGTTGGTGTAAAGTGTAGATTAATATTGGACAAAAATAATTTAAAAACAATCCAATAATTTTTGAGATAAATGATATTTTTGTTAATTTTTATTAAATAACATGCATAAGTTATCTTTTATTAAGATTGCAAAACTAAGATAAATAAAAATAAATAAAACTTTTAATTAATTAAGATAAAATTATTTAAATTATTAACACAAGCAAATTAAAATAAAATAATTCTAAAGTAAAATTAATGAAATTTCATCATTACACAATTGAAAGTATGGCATGGAAGAAATGATCTCGTACTTGAAATTATTATAATGAGTTGCAATTTGAAACCATGCCTCGCATCTCATAAGATAGGTACATGTCAAATGGAGATGAAATTATAGCAATAAAGTATAGACTTGTTCCAAATATTAGAACAAAATTTAATAACTGCCAATATCTAAAAGATAAAGAGTAAAGCATTTTCATATGTATTATACGTCTATATCATGATCATTATTATTGTTTAGTTATATTTGTGTACTATAAGTATTTGATTTCCATGTGACGAAGATATATCTTTGCATTTAAAATGCTTAGTATTATTGACTATGGGAAAAACACAATTCATTAATTGCTCACACCAAATAAATATTTTATTACATGCAAGTATCTTAAGTTCTAAGTATTAAATGGGGAAAGAGTGGTGATACTTACTTTAAATGAGGTACATTTAAGTGCAATTAGGATTTATAATAAGTTAAACAAACTTCACTGCATAGTGATAAATTCTTATTTGGCATGACCCTTTTTAGTAGGTATCAATAACATGGAAACCTTTCCTTTATACAAAGTACATGTCAATGGTTTCTTCGACAACTATTCACATGGGATCATAATATGGCTCAATTTATATTTTGATACCTTGGAAAATGTGAAAACTAAATAATAAAAATATCAACAATGACACAAGTTTCATTCAAATTGGATCCAATTATTCTAATATAAATAATGTCATTGTCATATTTATCAACTTGAATTCAACTCAAATAGTTTTACCATTATATGACCCTTGGATCACCATTCTTTGCTCCTAGATCTTTAAATGGCTAAGATAGAATTATGTGGGTCTCTCAAATATGTTGTAAAAGGTTGTAAAGCATCTAACCTAAGAAAAATTTCTACTTTTTTAAATAAGAAAGTTCCTAATAAATGAATCGTGCTAAACCCCACACATCCCAAAAAATAACATATGGATACAATCATGGCCAAACTTATCCTAGTAACAACCAAACAAAGATAAGAAATATCATGGCCAAATCCATCATCATAACACTAGTAATAAGTCTATTAAGAATTGAACCAAACTCAAAAAAATGAAAAGAAAATATCTAGATTGGAAGTTAGAGTGATTGGTCTATCAATTGTCAAGGTGGTTTCTAATTTAGAGCTTTTTGTTCAAGTTTTAATTAAATTTTCATTAAAGAGAGAATTAGAAGGCTATATCCATCTAAGGTATGAGTTCAAATTCACAAATAATATGAAATAGAGAGATGACAAAGAATAAGGATGAAAAATAAGAATGACATTATCATAGCCATCTAGGGTTTGAGTTCAAATTTGCAAGGTAATCCCACAATAATGATGGACATTGATATCAACATTTTTAACTAAATATTCACTTTTTGATACCTTTGTAGCTAAATCGTTAAGAATTTGAAGATGATTCAAACTAGTGATTTTTGGTGATTTGTGTGTAGATTTATTTTTTTTGAAATAAATCATGAACATTTCAATGTCTCTTTTAATAACTAGTTTTTAGTATTATACAACATTTTCAAAAAGTAATGTTTATGTCATCCAGCATATCTTTTTTCTAGAAAGGAAATAATTTTAATTTTTTAAATATAGATTTTTAACATTAGTATCTAGTGTGCATGGATATTTTTTTCATAATTTTTTTACATTTTTTAATTATTTTTTTGAAGTCGGAGTAACTATAATTTGAATATAGGTGTATATCATCAAGCACAACTTGTTATATTATATTAAGAGGGGTAAACACTTTTGACTTGGAGCTATGAACTGGTGAGGTCACAAATGAGGGACCTCATCCCCAATATAAATTCTCAACAATTACACCCCAATGGGGTTTGAACCTTGATGGAAAGAATAGCAACACAACAACTTAACCATCACACCATGCCACTATTGGTGTCAAGAATAACTTGTGTATATATCAAAATTCAATTTTATTTTTTTGTGGAACAAGGACAACAATACCTAGTGCAAAGGAATTTTTTGAATTTTTTTCAATGTTTTACTCTTTTTCCACCTATGTAGAATGAAGAACTTGATGTTCGTTGAAAAACCTATGTTCATCCAAATTGAAAATTGAATACAAATAAAATGAAAATATAACAAAATTATATTTGTTGGAAAGCTCATTTCGAGGACTGCAATCTTGTAAATTATCTTATCAAGTTAATTACATTTGAAGGTTCAACCTGAGATTTGAAATTGGATTTTTTGAGGAAATTTTAAAGCAAACACTAAAAGTGTCTTTCTAAGGTCCTTCGTTCAAAAGTATTTAAGGACCTCCATTTAAAGAAGGTAATGGTCGGGTCAGTATCACCTCCACCATCTAAAGGGCTATCAGAAACCTCAATGGGAGCAATGTGCCTCCCCAAGTATACCTTATGGTACTTGTTTCTTTTATTTTCTCTCTTCATAGGCTCAACTAACTCCTTCCCATCAAAATTAACCAATTCTTCTAAAATGGTCCTACTCCTCAGGTGGTAACTACTCCTAACACCACCCTTCTTGGATTTCTTGTGTTTTTTCTTCTCCATTGGTATTTCAAGAGCTCTCGATATCTCAACTTCATTTTCAGGAGCATTTTATGGGGACTCAAATAGATTAAGTCTCCTAGATCTTCAAACAGGCTTGACAGACTCACTTGGTTTACTCGTTGTCACAATGAATAGAATGAGAACAAGGAGACTCTTAATTTGTAGAAAAACCCTCACAAGCTTACTCTTAAAAAGAATCTTGATGAAGAGACAACTCAAGCCTCCACAGTTCCCATTAACTCATCAAAAAATGCAAACTATAAACCCTCACCACCCCAAGATTCAAAAACGCACAAACTGATATAGTCGTAATTGAAACAAACAGGTATGAGTACTTACATACTTAGGGAAAAACTTATCACGATACCTCTGCAACCCTTTACCAAAGAAATTCTTTGCCAACCATCACATGGACACAAGATCAGTTTTTAGCCTCTGTTTGCAAACTATAAAGAAAAATATGGCTAGTGGTCCTCATTTTATTGAGCAATGTAAGTGTGCCAACCATTAATACTCAAGGAAAGCTTGTGCAAGCAAGCTGATGATCAACCACTTGATTTTTAAACCTTAGTCGTCGATCACACATTGAGATAAATCAACGGATAATTAATCAAGGTAATTAATTATGACAAAGCTAATTGCATGTACTTTATGCCTTTTCCTTATTCAGAAAAGCCCAAGTGAATAAACATCCACTCTGTCTGCCTATTTAATCATATACTTAGCATTAAAAGGCCTGGCATATCATGTTTATCCGCTCACCTATGGGAATTAATCCACTTGCAACTCATCACCCCAAGCCAGCGGGGAACAATCATGATTTAATCTCAAAAAATCAGCTTGAATCTTGCCTTACTTCAATTTCACCTTCCTGCATGTACAAGCATCTGATAGAATTGACAGTCACAATCAAAAGCCTTTCCCAAATCTTGAACACGTGCTCGAAGAAATTAGTTCTAAAATGGCACTATTTTAGTCCTCATGTTGTCTCTGCCAACTTTTAGCAATACTTCATCTCCACTAAAATTCAATCGAGCCCTTGAGATATTCCACGTGGTAGTCACCCGCGTCCCCATTGAGAACTTGGTAGGAAGGGTGGGACTCGCACAAGATAGTGGGGAGTGGTTAGGATTGACCCACGTCACCCCCTATCAACCATCAATCCTAGCTGCACAGTAACATTCATTGTCACCCAAGCCAAGTAGGCCCATCTGAAAGGCAATAGGTGCCAGTCCACCCACTAACCCATGGCATTTTAAAAATACTAAATAAAATTGGAGGGGTGGCAGGGAGCAGTTGAGATGAAACCACGTCACCCAACGACCATTGTAGATTTCACCTTGATACTGTTCACAAACCATTCAAAGGCACTTGGGCCCACTAGTGTAGACGACACATGGCTTGTGCTCGCTAGCGCGTTTGATTAAAATAATGGAAAATGAAATAGAGCGAGTGCATGGGGAACGGCTCAGATGAAGACACATCTCATGATATCGTTTGTTGATTCCTCAAAGCTCCACCTACTAAACTTTTGAAAACACTAGACCCACTGACGGATATAACATGTGGCAACCGCCCGCTAGCCTGTGTGAGTTTTTAAATGAGAAAGTAAATAGGGTGGGTGCATGGGGAGCAGTCAAGATTTGTTCACAATGATCGAATGGTCATCACACAACAAAAATCTGCAAATGTCACAAAAGTTAGCTTTTAAAAGAGGGCCATCACTAGGCAGACGATGATAGAGGACATGAATATATGGATTAGGTCCCAAGGTGAATATTAAAACTCGATCATAGACATGCAAAATATTTTTGAAGGACATCAACCTCACAGAAAATAATGACAACATTTTAAAACGACTACAGGAACCGTCTAGTATCATTAGGGCTTAGGGACCAGTAAAAGAATGAACCTGATGGCACAAGTCACAACTTAGACAACCGAGAACCTACACCAAAAGGTCAATGACAAAATAGAACACCAACCAAGACCCTTAGACTTAAATATTAATTTGGAAGGATTTTAGCAACACAAACCCCAAGCACTAGTGAGGAATATAACCCTAAGCCTAAAAACAAGGGTCCAAGCCAAATATTGTAAAAATTAAAATGGAACCAAAGAAAATTTTGGGGGGCTCCATCAATGGCTCCTGTTGGGGACATCTATTCCTCAAGAATAGAGTGAGATTCTAGAATCTCAGGTTGAAACAGACCAGGCACAAAGAACAAAACCAGGACCTACCCGAACCAGGCAAGAAGACCAGACGAAAACAACCAACATATGTATAGTATATACATAGGCCACAAAACTTAAAACAAGATATATTTGATCTCCATCTTCCTTGAAGCCTTGTCTAAAATGCAAGATTTCACTCTACATTCTACAATTTTACTAGACATCAACTTCATATTGGTGGCCCGAGGCCCCCAAACTTAGGACTGGCACTTGCCCCTATCAAAACCTTGTTTTCCACTATTTGTATCATGTCAAGGATGAGAGAATTATCATGAACTGTCCACTCGCTGATCACACTGCAGATACTAAAATCAATCATTGTGGACATAGGTTTGAATTTATTATTATCGTTGCCACTCATATCCAACCGAGAATTGCAGTTGAGCATTGACTGAAACACATGAGTAGTGTAGCATTCTATTTGACTTAGCTTACAACCATATTCCACCAAAATCCCATCCAACTGGATAAGAAAAGTGAAGCATTCATAATCCATCTAATCACTATCATCATATAAGCTGACATCAAACTCATTTTTCTCTTTAAATTGAAACCCCTTATACATATTCCTTTTAGGAGTCCCATCCAGGGGCACATAATCTAACCCTTTGAAATGATATTGCAATTTCATTTCTAGTATTCCAAGGTCATAATCATTTTATTTTTTTCCCACACCAAACACACTTTCATTTTGTGTAATGAACAAGAAATTGATAACAATCCTCTAACAGTGGACATTCCTTTGATAATTGCTTCCCAAAATTGTATGTTGGACCTAAAAAAAGATCAAGATCTCTAATCAAGATCTATATTTGGATTGCAAAGTTGAGGTAAGGTTACTTGTCTACCTTATATTAGAAATTGAGGGATGAAAAAAGGTGTGCTTAAATTTTTTATCCAAGTGGGCCTCTCAAATCAATATTTTTATCCAAATTCTCCTTTTCTATAAATTATAGCAAGCAAATTATTAAGAATTTGAAGATAAAGTAAACTAATGGTTTGCAAAATTTCCTATGAAGATTATAAATATATATTTTTAAAATTTTTAAAAATAATTTGTCTCATTTTAAATATTTATTGATAATTTATTTTTTAATATTTTAAATCAATAATATTTTCCCATAGTGTATAACTTGAGCTAGAAATAAGATCAACTAATAATTTCTTAAGAAAAGATGATTAAAATTGATACCTAGTGCACCCTTTTTTGTAATATTTAGTTGCATATTTTAGTTATTATTATTTGTTTTCTCAAATTAATTGTTATTCAGACATGCATTTCTTTATAAATCATGGATTTCTTTGTATATACTCAAATTATTACTATTTTGTGTTGAACAAGAATATTAATATATAGGGCGAATATTTTTTCCTATTTTTTAAAGCTTTTTTATGGTCAAATAAAGGTCTCTATGCTTGGTAAAAAAATCTACTCATTAAAATATAGAAAATACAATAAATATTATAAATATTATAAATTATAGTTTTCAATAAACTTAATATATAATAAAAAAAGTTACAAATTATACTTTTCAAAAAAAATTTAAAATAATTTAAAACACTACGAATTATACTTTTTAGAAAACTTACTTTAAGAGCTACATTCATGAAAATTTTGATTTCATGATCACTTTCTTTGGTTGTAGAAAGCATCACCTAAATAAATAAAAAATCCCAAAAGAAAATGAACATGTGAAATGAGTGCCAATTATGCACCTTCTAATTAAGGACCTTTCAAAAGGTTACCTTCAATTGAAGTTCACTGAAATAAATATATTTTATAAAGATAGAAAGAATCATACCTCAAATCAATATGTTTTAAAAGACACCTATGACACATATTCCTTATTAAACATCAGCCAAATGTTATTCACATGGCATGACTAAGACCTTCAAATGAGGATCCGTCTAATGAACAAAATATTCATTCAAAGGTATTTCATCTTTTTAACCTTGCAAATCTCCATCTTAGACACAAATTAGACACATTTATGCTTCCATATTAACATTACATGTAGAGACTCCTGCTATTGTCAAAGTTGATCCTTCAAAATGAATCCTTTCAAATTATCTTTAGGATGTGTAACATAATGGATTATCAATGTTATTTGATCTCAATTTTCTCTTAGAAATTCATCAAGGGTCAAGCATGTTGAGAAACCAAGTCAGAGGTTACAACAAAAATCTTATCTTAGTGGTCAAATCTAATTTATTACATTGTAATATATCAGTAATTAGCAATATAAAAGTAGCAACAAAGAATTATAAAAAACACAAGATCATACACTAAACAAATCAAAGTGTCAATATATGTACACATGTTGTTTTAGGTATAAAACCCACCACCAAACAAAGCACAAGTTTGCATTAACCTCATAGACACGAATTGTTACATCCCAAGTTGTGAGACCTTACTATTTACTATTACTATATAGGGTAAATATGAATGTAATGTGAAATCTGGAGATGCTTGTGCCTTGTTATCAATATGTATGTTATCTTATTTGACGTTGTTTCATTTGATGTTATCTCAATTGATGTTATTCATGGTAAAATGTTGCATATATATGTGAATAGATGGTTATTGAAGTATTGTTATTCAAACTTTAAAGATGTTTATATATATATGTTGCTTATTGTTGTGAACAAAGGACTGCTAAGGTATGTGCTAGTGGTTTCCAGGGAAAACTTTAGTGGCGAATCTTTGCCAATTGGTGAATAATAGAAATCGGGAGCTCCAAAAATGGTGAATAGTACAAGCTAAAATGGAGACTGAATCACCAAGTTTTTACAAAAAATAATTTTGTCTCGATTAATTCGCCATGTAAACGATGCATCATTATCATTGATTCACCAGTAGTTTATATAGTAATTAAAAATATTAATAATATTCGCCAGTAATATTGTGTAATTCTGGAGAATCAAGAAGGGAATCTACTATGTTCACGCCAAGCTCCCAGAAAGACGTCTGATCAAAGCTCTGTTTGATCTCCACTGTTCACTGTTGCCAATAGTTCATGACATACGTCATCATCGTTGTATCAGTGGGACATCCCTAAAGTTTCCCATTGATGATGGTCACTCACATTGATAAGGCTTCCATACTCCATTTAGGGTCCACCAAGGCACAGGTAGACCACTTGTGTAATTCTGAAGAATCATGAAGGGAATCTACAATATTTGTGCCAAGCTCCCGAAAAGACATCTAATCAAAGCTTTTTTTGATCTCCACCATTCACTATTGCCAATATTTCATGACATACGTCATCATTATTGTATCAGCAAGACATCCCTAAGTGTTCCACCGATGATGTTCACTCATGTCGATATTCGCTCACGAAATGAACTTGCAGCCGTCCGATTTAAAAGCTAATCGATGGTAAAATTTTCAAGTTTCATTTAGTCTTACTTTTCAAGTGAGACTTTTTAAAAACACTTCATCCATGTGTGCTCCGATGCATTTTCAATAGTGAATTTATGCTTGGTGGTGAGGGGCTCTGCCCCTCAACCCTTCCTGTATTGTGATAGGAGTGTGTTAGGGTCACCATCCTCAGACCCTGTGAGGGGGCATTTCCCCCTCAACCCCTACAAGGGGGCTCTGTCCCCTTGACCCCACCGATGGTTGCCACCCCTGGGCCCCTACTTCAATATTAAAAAAATAAAAAAAATATATAGGGAAACTGCGTCGACCAACCATGCAAATTTTTAAAGGACAGATTCGCCATTGTAATTAATCTTTTTAGTGATTATTCACTAGGATTCGCCACTGTGATTATTATTTTTACCAATTATTCTTTAAGATTCGCCAAGATTTTACAAATTTTTTAATATTGTGCATAAGATTCGGCAGGAAAATTAATATATTTTTTAAATAAAAGGAAAGATTCGCCAAGATTTTACAACTTTGTCGAGGGGGGGTTTCTTAAAGTTATCCTTGGTGGTTGCAGGTAAATGTTCATTCTCCAAGGGGAGGGGAAGTATCACTCAGGAGAGGAGCTTGGTCGATTAACCAGTAATGTGAACTATCTGAGCATACACACATCACTATAGATTGAGTGAATTGAATCAGTTATGTTGGTTCTAGATGAGTCATCCATAGCTTGTATGATTGCATTAGGATTCTTGCTTACTTCTACATGCTTTGTGAGTGATGTTTATCTTTGTATCTATCTTGTGGTATTACGATCATTATGATGGTAACATGAATGGATGTAAGTGATTAGGAAGTGGACATATATACATATATATGTGCACACAACCTATATTATGTGGATATTAATAATATTATATTATTATTGCCTAACAATTTTACATATACATATATATGTATATAAACATATCGAGTATGTTGACTGGCTTGTGATATATATATGTGTGTGTGTGTGTGTGTGTGTGTAAATGTAATTATATATATAAACTATAGTTATATTAAAATATATAAATATATATATATATATTTATATACTTAGGTATTTAAATATATATATGTTTTATATATTTAAAACTATAATTAAATATATAATTAAAATATATAATCTCCTAATGGAAAAAAAATCATTGATTTAAATATCAACTCTCAATTTGAAAACTTGAATTATTTTCCAAATTGATCTCAACATAGGAAATCGACTTATTTCCTATTTATCAAAATATTACCATTTAACTATGGAATCGGGTTATTTCATATTTAATCTGATTTGTATCATTAGAACTTAGGAAATCGAATTATTTTTCTATCTCATGAAATGTTTGTCTCATAAACTTTAGAGATCAAAAATTTTATCATTCATTTTATTGAACATTGAAAGAAAATTATAGTGCAAATGAAACGCGCGCCTAGTAAATGTGTGCGACCTGGAAACTAGAAAAATTCAAACACAGTTATAGTGTCGACTCAACTAGTAGGATGCTATGTGTTCAGGAACTATCGAGTGACCTTTTCCTGCTTAAAATATCACCCGTCATTTTATGAAGTTGGCACCATTTCTAGTAAATTAACCTGTACGTGTCGATTGACACAAACTCTTCATGGACGATTGAATTAGTCTATTTTTTGTTGTCAATTCCTGAAGGTTGACTCACCTTGATTAAGCTGAGTATGTAAGTGTAATTTTGCCACATATGGAGTTGAACAATTTACATTTTTTGGTGTCAAATTACATGCCACTTTTGAAGGAATTTGATGGGGTTGTGAGGCTTTATAAATAGTCGCCTCATTTCTTCATTCTTTATTCTGTTCTATAACGAATTTCTATCTGAGCATACATTTTGTTTTAAGTGCGAATTCATCTTTTTCTGAGAGGCATATTATTGTTGGAATTGAGTCTATGCATCAAATTTCAATATTGAGCAACCGGAGAGTTTCATATTTCCATCAAACTGCAACACTTACCAGTCCAATTCGTCATTTTCTGATAGATAAATTCTAAGAGAGGAAATAGAGTCTTGGAAGGGAATTGTCGATTGCTAGAAGTGCTGAGAAGATAGACAAAATCTTCATCATCTGAAGAAAAGTTGAAAACTAGGCATGAGATATTCTTCTACTATCATTTGCAATAGTAAATCTTAATATATTTTGGTATTTTGTGTTTAATGTCTGTGTATAGTTAGGAAATTGTTTGATGAAGTTGTACTACTATTGAGTATAGAGAAAGAGTTGTTTTATGTCTGATTGCACATTGAGAGGGGTTTATTTTAAAAAAGATAAAAGATGAATTTTGTTGTATGTTGCATTATTGTATGATCTCCATATAATGAGAGTATTGGTTTCATTAGTTACTACATACTAGGATTGAAATGAAGACAGGAGTCAAGTAAATTCTATCAGCTTTAGTTATTAGGTTAACTTAGATAAACATGAGTTACTCCTAGGATAAAGATTTCCAGTATAGGAGGGATTATGTGAATTTCTTGTTGTGTTGATTCATTTCTAGCAGTTAGTATGTTGTAGGATTGTCTGGGGTGACTGATTATCTAATGAAGGACATAATCTACACGTAGTGTAAGATAGCCCTAAGTCAAATCGACCCTGAATAGTGTATGTGATAGATGGCCCTTAGTAGAAATATTGTATGGAACACTTTGGCCAAAGTAGTGTAATGTACCTGCATCCTCTTAGACTGGGTGATGATTACACTATCAGTTCACTGTGATCCAATAGTACATGCTAGATCGGGATTGTGGGATTACAAGGATCTAGTTATGTAGGACACGCCACTATGCTTAATTGGTTAACAGTATCGATTACTCCACCAATCTCTTCGTCGAAGGGAGGGCCATCTATCGAATGATAGATGTGTGAGGGACCGCATTATAAGTCTGTGGTTGGTAGAAAAGCACTCGAGTGATGCTTCACCTCCTCTGAAGGCTACTGAAGTACCAAGATTTGAAAAGGAAGATCTTGGACTGTCTTACTACTATTTGTTCTAAATCTCATTGGAGATATGATAGTTAAGGTACGTTTTCTTGTTATTTATACTTGTAAAGTTATTGTAATGAAATGGAATCTTTATTGTAATTTTATTATGATATCTTGTTCATATATTATCAATAAAGGAAAGAAAAATTATATTGCAATGACTTGTTAGTACGTTTATTTACTCGTTTGATGTAGAATTGGAAATGTTTATTTTACCGAAGGGTCGATATGTTACATGTGGTATCAAAGCTACCAAGTTTTACACTGAAACCTATGAGCTCATTACGTAACAATGTGTAAACCTTATCAGAAGATAATGGTTGAAAATTTCTTGTGCCACAACGGCAAGAGAAGAGAACTTGGAGAAGTGAAAAGGAAGATGAGAACCTTAGTAACTTGTGTAAATTGGGACTAGTTAAAGTTTGTCCCTGGAATCAAAATTCCTGAACCAACAACTTATGATATTACCTAGGGTTGTGGAAGAGTATGCAATCAGGTCATGTAGGAAAGTTAGGAAGAATAACAAATATATACCCTATCCTACAATTGTAATGAGTCGGGATTTTTTTTGGATTTAGTGAAACACTTACGAATCTAAGTGTATGCATTGTTGAAATAAATTAGATCAAAGCAGGATGTCAATGAGGTATCCACAAGGGTTGGAGAACTCATGACATAAACTCTTGTGTAAAGATAGTATCTTGCAAGAAAAGAGTTAGAACCTAGGAAAAATGAATAGACTCGGATGGTCAAAAACAAGAAATCAACAATGTGGGCATAATTCCACCAACCAAAATCAATGAGATTATGAGAGTTTTAATTAAAAACGAGAAAAAAGAGACCAAACAACTTTGGTACCTCTAAAAGGCTATGAGAGAACAAGATTCCAAAGGTAAATTAGGTTGGTTTAAACATAGGTTTGGATAGTACATGGATAGGTTGAAGTTATAAGTAAAACTCACCATGTTTTACGAAAATCAACATATGATTAGTGGTTCCAAAAAGAAATAGAATGCAACATGTCACTATGCATCAGTTCAATAGAAGTTGCAAGGGAAACAACACTCTGAGTAGAAAGGTGCATCAAACAACGATGAATCAAACTTTGGGAAAAAGTATATTTGAGGTATGCCATGAGGCAAGAGAAGGCAATGGAAAGTCAACAAAGAAAGACAAGCCCTTTCCAAAGAAGCAGGTAATTGCTAGGAGTTCAACGTGAGTAGAACGAAAGTTGTGAAAACACTAAGAGGTGAAGAAAGAGAGTGGATTGACTCGAGTTAATTACCCCACCCAACAAAAACGTATGGGTATGTTCTCAATGTGGAAAAAAATAATGACTTCTTTGCAAGTCATAAGGACAATTGAGTCATACATTTTATGACCACAAGGGAAAAGGTATTAGGATTTTTAGGAAAAGGATAAATGGAAAGTTTAAGGACTATGACCTATTAACATTCCATACCTTATGATTATTTGATTGAAGGATCAAATGATATTATTATCATTTCCTTAGAAAAGGATAGGTGGATAATTTGATTATGATAAGGAAGATCATCGTATGTGGGATTGGCAAAGGAAGATCTAGGTTACTCATGATTAGTATAAAGTGTCCTTATAGTCCTATATACCTTATATGAGGAAAATAGATAATGATGAAATTTATATACATAAGTAGTAATACTACATACTATGAAATATATCCATGTTGTAAAGTAACTTGACATTGAAGCTTACTCTGCTAAGAAACCTATGGATGAAAAGGTTAGCTAATAAGCCATAAAGAAGGAGTGAAGGATAAGGTAGGATGTGATGTTATGAGATCCATATCAAAAATCTCTTAATGAGAATGATTAAATCACTTGATCACTACCTTACTCATGAATGAAACTCTAGGTTTAGAATAACCTAATTAGGACAAGAAGTTAATTCAAATAAAGAGAGAGACCTTAGGATGAGACTTAACCTATTGAGTTGGGTTATGTACTGGACCAATCTTTAACACATATAAGTTGGAAATAACTTATTTGGTTGAGTTGTACATTTGGTCCTGATTGGTACATAGAGGGGAAGAGTAACCTATAACATCAGACTATTCAACAATTAAGGATTCTATCCTAAGAATTGGAAGGGAATAATTGAGATTGAGATTCACCATATGGATGTGAAAATCATTTGAGCTTATGAAATTCTATATGGATGGAAACATAGGAGGGATTCCTAGTGAGTTAAAGGAAGTCGTATTATTGAAAAGACTTTACTTTGAGTGGCTCTTATATTAAAAGAGATACTCTTTCAAAATGAATCATCTATGGTTATGATGAAACGTCAAAGAATTTTCACTTAGCAAGAAATGTTGAAAAACTTACGAAGAAGAACATCGAAATTGTTACTTGTGCTCAAAAAGGATATATCAAAGTTGAGACTCTCCTATATGATTAAGGAATCATGGAGCTAAACATTCATGCTTGATGATTAGGTATGCAATTAAATCTGTTATCATATAGGGATCAACATGATTGAACAGGGATTAATACTCAAAATTAGAACTAAATTATATCGAGAAAATTAAATTGAGTTAAAAGATGAATTAAATCTTTGAAAATAATCCAAGGATAGAAGAAATCCACGGTATGTATGTCTTAAGATAAATGGGAGTTATCTCCGCAAAACTTATGACCATTATTGCATGGGAATTAATGATGGTGTGAGATCAAAATAGGTTTTCACTTAGTCAAAGGATAGACTATTGTTGGATATAAAATAATCTATGTACCCAAAATCTTGGAAGATTTAGGAATGGAATAAGGAAAGGAATGTCGAAATTAGGACATCGAAATGACAAAGGGAATTATCGATGAGGATCCACTATAATTTGGAAAAGATAGAGTAAGAAGCTACACGAAATGTGGCAAGATAATGTCTAGTATATCAAGAAATGAAGACCGGGTGTCATCAAAGGTAGGACATGTAAAATATCTTGCAATTCCAGAAGGAAAATGGTAGAACACAAGACAGATCAATTTGTCTATGTTAGTAGAACTAACATAAAGTTCTAAGTGGACAAACTCATCGAAGTAACCAGCGCTTTTTGGAAACTTGACTTATAAGATTTTAGTCCTAAATAATATATTATGGGCAAGTAGTTGCTTAGTAATCCTGAAAGGTTATTTTAGTTTAGCAAATAATGTCAGGGTTATGTAAACCATGATCATACTATGAAAACATTCAATTGAGCAAATGTGCAATATATTATTATAGTCAAGTAAACAAAAAATAGTAGACTAGATCTTGAATGATTTATAAACTTCAACATTAAAGTTTAGACCATTATATGAAAAGTAAAGGTTGGAATCTCTATTAAGCCAAAATAGGCTTAGAAATAGGATAAACCATAGACAAGTGGGTGCATGGAGATGGGTAGCCAATTTGTGGCCACTTTAAAAAATAAACTGAAAAGTCATAATGCGAGGGCATTATAATGTAAGTGCGTTATAATGTGAGGGCGTTATAATGCGAGGGTGTTATAACGTGAGGGCATTATAACGTGAGCGTGTTATAACGTGCTCACATTATGGCTTGTTGGGACGATCATGAGGCTCGGCCACAACAAGCCCATAACATGAGCACATTATAACGCGCTTGCGTTATGACATGTTAAAAGCGAAAAAAAGTGAAACTCATTCATTCTTCATTTCGACTGTGTTTTTTGTTGTGCCCACGGCCAAAACCCCCAATTTTTGCACTTGCATTCTTAGAGGATGCATTGTGTAAAAATATTCACCAACGGTTGCTATTTCTTCGCAACGATGGCACCACGACAACGAGGAGGTGTGAGAGGTAAGGATTGTTTGCTTTTGTTTTGAATTTTTTTAGTTTTAGGTTGAATTTGTTAGTTTTAGGTTGTATTTGATATTTATTTTTTTGAATATTTAGGAGATGCAAATCAACCTGCAAACCCTCAAAATCCTCAACGAGAAGAGCAACCAAATCCTCAAGAACAAAATCAACCACAACAACAACCTCCTCCACCAATCACTCAACCCCCTCCTGGCACTCAACAAAATTTAATGAGTGAAATTAAGAGCAACAAAAAGAAAATTGAGGATTTACTCAGTAGGTTGAGTGATCCAAATGGTTCAACCGCAAAAAGAAATGACCCTAGCAATTTCATTGAAAGATATGTTAAAAAATGTAGATTCAATCAGCAAACAAATAACTGGATGGAAAGATAAGGGGTAGATGGCGAGGGCTTATTATGCGAATAAACTATCATATAAAGATGTAAAGGATTTAAAAATTACAAATTTGATTTGTGCTCATTATTCACTGACCCATGCACAAATCAAAATCTTACCCTTAATGCGAAGAGGTTTCCTATTCATTGGTGCCACCACCAACAAATTAGGAACCATTTTTATGATAGGTGGTACATGGTCTTTGATTACCCACTGTGCAACAATTGTGAAGTCCCGTAATATTTCCTTAGGAAACTATACAGTGAGTTCATATTGAACAAAATCCCAAATTATTTTGATATGAGGGACTTCAAGGGGAGAGGTAGGGGGTCAGCTTAGGATAGACCTAGTGCACAACTGGATCCTATGCGGCAAGGGAGATGAGCTCTCACTAGGCCGCCTCATGAGCACATTGTTATGCCTTCCGTCGCGAAGGAGAGTGTCGACATAGAGACATTGCAGGCGATCAACACTTTGACCCAGAGTGCCATCCATCATACTAGCCCTATTCTACAACACTATCTAGGGGAGTCTTCGAGTGGTGGCCTTCGAACCCATGTTTGTCAATCTTACGGGGCAACTTGTTCATATGACCCCACCGACACTCAGGAGGCTGCTATGTAGGATCTGTCTGTAGCTATGGAGATGGAGAGGGCATCTGACATTTTGCATGAGGCATATGGCATTGATTGTCAGGTAAAATTTAGCATGTTCATTGAATTTAATTTATTAAATTTTGATTTTGAAATGCAAGATTAACTAATTTAGTTTTATGATTTTAATAAAATTGCAAGGTCATAGTGCTAAGACTGGATACACCAGCCCTCCACCTACTTATTTTTGCAGTACACCTATCGGTGGGGTATGTAACTAGTAAAAAAATATAAATTTATTACATGTTAATAGCATTATTTTACGAATGGTATTTTAATATGTGATTTTGGATGTTGAACAGGCTAATATTGGAGGTTTCGAGGGTGCACCTCCCAGTGCCAGTGGATTTACTCAAACCTACACGAAGGTAATAGAATAAAGAGTTTAACTAATGAATTGTACTTAATAGATTTGTGTAGTTTATATGCACATCGTTGATTACGTTGAATAATTTGTTGTTTTATTTTCAGATGTTGCAAGCTGAAACACCTCCAAATATGACGAGGGAAATGGAGATCGGTGTTTCATCTGCTATACAATCCTTAATGGCTCTGACAGGGGAGGTATGAGGCAAATTAGTAAATTTCAATTTACATTCGTTGATATATATGTTCTTTAGTGAAAAATTAAACCATTATTGATTTGTAGTTTAATTTCTATTTGGGTGGTTTATACGGGGCTTGAGGACACCTGAGCATGGGTATGTGAATATTTCCCTCATGGAGAGAGATCATGAGATGGCGGTAAGTGATTATTTTCTCAAATATATCATTTTTTATAATGTAATTTCTACATATTCATGTCTTTACTTCTTATTGTAACAGTTAAAACTTCACCATGAACTAAACACTAGGAGGAGTAGCAAGAGCACTCCTCCAAGCACAACACAAGTGAGTGATAGACCTATCGCCATCCGATCGACAAGAAAAGTGAAAGAATTTATTTCCAGAGCATGGAGAGCAATGACTTTTGATTCCAGAGCCCTTTGTTGTATACCTGCATGGCAGTTTTGTACATATTTTGTATTGGAAATATTTGACATTGTATGCCTATATGGCATTCTCGTAAGCCTATATGGCTATTTTGTACATATATTTCATACTTATATCGGCATATATTGATGTATGCCTACATGGATATTTGGTTAATACAAATATTTTTTATTGATGTGTCCATATTTGCATTCTAAATTGATGGTTCAATAGATATGAGTTACATGTATTCAAGTGTATACTTTACAACTTATGTGTGTTCCAATGTATACTTTGCGACTTACATGTTTTCATGTGTATACCTTGTATTCGTGCATATACTTTGTATTAATTTGTGTATACTGTGTATTTGTGTGTATACTTCAAGGCTTACATGTTTTTGAGTACTTGTGCTTCCCTTATTCACATGTACATGCTTGATGTATTCATGTGTATACTTATTAATTGGTTAGCCCTAGCATTGATCATTGTTTTCTTTCATGTTTTTTCTTGAATATTAATTGATTGATGCTAAACAACTTTATCTAAAAGCAAAAAACACATTTTCAATTGGTATTCTATAAAATGATTCATAAAAGGATTCCAATATGTTCTTGATGCATCACCATATAAACATGTCAAAAGATTTATATGTCAACTTTTTGTAATATTATTTCTTATATACGAAATGGACTCGGGAGAAAGCAAGTTATAATTTATAATACAAATAAGAAATGGACTCAACGCTATCCTAGACCCCCGAATAGGTCTATTTAACAAAGAAACACGCTCTTAATCACTCTTCCAATTGAAAAACACCATTGGGAAACATTTACCAGTCTACAAATCCACAAAATCCATAATTTTTAGGGCATGATTGGCACTCTAACCTCACTATCCTCTAAACCCTCACTTTTCTCAAATTTCACCAGGGTTTATTGAAAACCCCATATCCAGATGTCATACAACCTCAAAACCTCTTCCAACACTCTTCATTCTACTTGCACAAACTTAATTGACCACCAAATTATGTTGCCTCTTGACTTTACCCACTTTTACTCCCTCAAACCTCTCTATTTCATTCAAACCCCCTTTATTCCAAATTAGGGCATCATGCCATAACATACTTTTGACCTCCCTTGTCCTTGCAGACCATTTGAACACATCAAACTCCACAACCTCACCCTATTTCCAACCTATTCTAACTTATTCTCAAACAAATTCTTCTTTTCACCTCATCTAGCCTTGCTTTTAAGGCCTAAATTTTGTATTTTGAACAGGGGCAGCGTTAGTAATCTCTTCCAATGCCTTTACCAATGTTATATTATTATTTGTACTTACATAATTGACTCAAATGACCCCACACTAACTCAAAACTAAAATCAAGATTATAAAATGAGCTATCATAGCCTTATTTGACATTATAATGACTAAAACCACTGAACTAGACCTTCTTCATCAAATGGAAGAACAAGGTGCTCTGCACCAATGATCATACACTTTTTGTGTGGAATACTCAGACTTCTCAACCGTCGTGTGTATGCTTCTCTTTTCCATTGTTTTGCATGCCATCATAAGGGATCAAGTCGGTTGAACACAACTCGAATCAATTTTGTGTGTTTGGGGTGCGAAAGAGGACCATACCTAGCGTAAGCCTACCTATCGGGATGCATTGGAATAGTTAGTTTGGTTACATGAATTGTAAAATAAAAGTTGCACCACTTTGCAACTTTACACTGCATCCATTTGACACTTTTTCCATCAAGTGAAAACTGGACACCACAAGAAAACGACTATGAGATAACAAAAACCAAGAGAGGTTATTATAGAGGGGCTCAACTTGATCTCATAGGCTCAGATAGAGAGTTTTTAAGAATCACGGTTCCGAGTAATAGCTCGTCAAAGTTTTTGCTTCCCTTTTGCACTTTGGACCCTTAAGGGATCGATCTAGTTGAATGTAGCTCGGAGATATTTCGTGTGTTTGGGTTTAAAAGAGGACCATCCCTAGCGTAAACATACCTATTCGGATGCGTTGGAACAGTCTGTTTGGTCACATGAGTTGTAGAATGAAAGTTGCACCACTTTGCAACTTTGCACTGCTTGCATTTGACACTTTTTCCATCAAGTGAAAATTCATCGCCACGGAAAAACCACTCTGAGATAGCCAAAATCGAGAGATTTTTTTGTAGAGGGGTCCAACATGATCCTGTTGGATCAGATGAAAAGTTTCTAAGCATCATAGTAACTGAGTAACAACATGCTGAAGTTTGCAGCCATTTTGCACTTTGGACCCTTAAGGAATCAATCTGGTGGAACGTAGATCGGAGTGATTCTGCGTGTTTGGGTGTGAAAGAGGACCATTCCTAGAATAAACATACATAATCAGACATGTTGGAATAGGTTGCTTGGTCACACGAGTTGCAAAATGAAAGTTGCACCACTTTGCAACTTTAGATTGCTTACATTGGACACTTTTTCCATCGAGTGAAAATCCGCCACCACAGGAAAACCACTTTGAGATAGCCAAAATTGAGAGAGGTTTTTCTATAGGGGCCCAACATGATCCTTTAGTATTAGACGAAAAGTTTCTAAGCATCACGGTATTTGAGTAACAACATGTTGAAGTTTGCAACCATTTAGCACTTTGGACTCTTAAGGGATCGATCTGGTTGAACGTACCTCAGAGTGATTCCGTGTGTTTGGGTGCAAAAGAGGATCATGCCTAGTGTAAAAATACCTATTCGGATACATTGGAATAGTCTTCTTAGTCACACGAGTTGCAAAATGAAAGTTGCACCACTTTGCAACTTTGCACTGCTTGCATTCGACTCTTTTTCCATCAAGTGAAAATCCACTGCCACAGGAAAACCACTCCGAGATAGCCAAAACTAAGAGAGGTTTTTATAGAGGGGCCCAACAAAATCTTGTAGGATTAGACAAAAATTTTCTAAAAATTGCGGTATCTGAGTAACAGCATGTTGAAGTTTGCAGCCATTTTACACTTTGGACCCTTAAGGGATCGATCCGGTTGAATGTACCTCGGAGCGATTCTGCGTGTTTGGGTGTGAAAGAGGACCATGCCTAGCATAAATATACCTATTTGGATGTGTTGGAATAGTTCACTTGGTCACACAAGTTGCAAAATGAAATTTGCACCACTTTGCAACTTTGCACTGCTTGCATTTGACACTTTTTCCATCAAGTGAAATCCGTCGCCACAGGAAAACCACTCCGAGATAGCCAAAACTTAGAGAGGTTTTTGTAGAGGGGCCCAACGCAATCTTCTAAGATTAGACGAGAAGTTTGTAAGTGTCATGGTATCTAAGTAACAACATGTTGAAGTTTGCAGCCATTTAGCACTTTGGACTCTTAAGGGATCGATCCGGTTGAACATAACTCAGAGCAATTTTGCGTGTTTGGGTGTGAAAGAGGACCATGCCTAGTGTAAACATACCTATTCGGATGCGTTGGAATAGGCTTCTTGGTCACATGAGTTGCAGAATGAAAGTTACACCACTTTGCAACTTTGTCATGCTTGCATTTGACACTTTTTCCATCAAATGAAAATTTGCTGCCACGAGAAAACCACTCCAATATAGCCAAAATCGAGAGAGGTTTTTGTAGAGGGGAAAAAATTCATCCTATAGGATTAGATGATAATTTTCCAAGTGTCATGGTATCCGAGTGAAAACATGTTGAAGTTTGCAGCCATTTAGCACTTTGGACTCTTAAGGGATCGATCTGGTTGAATGTACCTCAGAGCGATTCCACATGTTTGGGTGTGAAAAACGACCATTCCTAGCATAAACATACCTATTCGGACGCATTGGAATAGTCCACTTGGTCACACGAGTTGCAAAACAAAAGCTGCACCACTTTGCAACTTTGCACTGCTTGCATTTGACAGTTTTTCCATCAAGTGAAAATCCGCCGCCACGGGAAAACCACTCTGAGATAGCCAAAACCGAAAGAGGTTTTTTTAGAGGGGCCCAACATGATCCTGTAGGATTGGACAATAATTTTTTAAGCATCATGGTATCCGAGTAACAACATGTTGAAGTTTGCAACCATTTAACACTTTGGACTCTTAAGGGATCGATCCGGTTGAACATACCTCGAAGCGATTTTGCCTATTTGGGTACAAAAGAGGACCATTCCTAGCATAAACATACCTATTCGGATGCGTTGGAACAGTCTGCTTGGTCACACGAGTTGCAGAATGAAAATTCCACCACTTTGCAACTTTGCACTACTTGCATTTGACACTTTTTCCATCAAGTGAAAATTTGTTGCCATGGGAAAACCACTCTGAGATAGCCAAAACCGAGAGAGGTTTTTGTAGAGGGGCCCGATGTGATCCTATAGGATTAGAAAAAAAGTTTCTAAGCATCACAATACCCGAGTAATATCATGTTGAAGTTTACAATCATTTAGCACTTTGGACTCTTAAGGGATCCATCTAGTTGAGCGTACCTCAGAGAGATTCCACGTGTTTGGGTGCAAAATAGGACCATTGCTAGTGTAAATGTACCATTCATAGCATAAATTTACCATGTACTTAGAATAAGATCAATAAAATTCATTGTTTCCTTGCATTTTTCTGTATTTTTACCAAAAATCTGATGTTTCCTTGAACTGTATGGTTTCGTACAAGGTGATTGTGTTCTATTTTTTAATTTCTTTGTGTTTCCACAGAACCAATACATATTTAGAAACCCATTTTGATGTTAGGGTGCTTATTTGGTGAAAGGGAATAATTTTTATGGGGTTTGTGTGTCGATATTTTGTCCTTGGTGTCAAATTTGGAAGTATGGCATATTGATTTTGACACTGTGCTACTTGATTGATACTTGTTTGGTTCAGTTATGGAAGATTGGTCTATACATATTATGGAATTCAGTATCTTGTTTATGGACAACATTATTGCTTTGCTTTGGTACTAATCAAGTTCAGCTTCATGTGTAGATAAAGGTTATCTTGCTTATAGGTATTTGGCATGGTTACTCAAGTATATCATTATCAATTGTTTTTCAATTCAATTGATGCTTCTCATTTTGGTTCACTTGTATCATTGTTTGAACTTGGCACATATCTCTCTAATGTCATCAGTTATGATACATTACTTGACATGACATATTGGGTTGGCATTTAACTAATGTTCACTTTGGCACCTGAGTTTGATAATTCATTTGATATATTTGCATGGGTATATAATATGGTTCATGACTCATAAGTTGATATCAATTGGATTCTATTTTTAAAAAAAGGGTATTTCATGGCAATTTTTGTAATACAGATTGGTGGCATTACTTTGGCTAACTTGCATTTGAAAATGACTTTGAAAGAAGTCATCGGGTTCTCTAGATGTTGATGCATTAGGCCTTAAGGCCGACAATGGGAATGAGGAAATAATTAAAAAGTCACTATAAGAGTGACATGGCATCGAATCTTGGTGATAATGATTTTCTATGTCATAATAGTGGTTGGCATTTTTTTTTGTTTGATCATTGGACAACAATGAAAGTTTATATGGTGATACCGCGGACTTGAAAAGCTATCAAAGTTTGACTAAGGTATTGAAAGGCATCGAATGTCTTGGGAAGCAAAGGGAAGTTAGGGAATTTCTTATTGATTTTTCATTTCTCTAAGGGTGTAAACCCTAGTTTCAGCCACCACCATGATTATTCTTTTCCTCAGTCGTTACTCTGTCATCTGCTTCTCTTGTTGCAAGTCATATCAAGGCTGCTTTGAGCTCTCTGCAGGAGACATGCCATGGTTAGTGTTTGGTCATTTCGCACTAGGTGACTATGGATGAAAGTTCATTGTTTTTTTCTCCACCTGGGCATACATTGAATTACTCTAGTATTTGCATGGCTCTCCTGCAATCTGAATAGGTATTATCATTCCTTATTTGGAGAAATCTTTTAGTCTTCGGTTACATTTCTATATTCTTGATGGGTAATTTTTTTTAGGGTATCTAAATTCTAATTCAAAAGGAAATGGAAGTTACTATCTTTTGTTTAAAATCAAATGATGCATTCAGTCTGGTTCTCTGAATTTCTGATTGTGGGCAGTCTGAAAAAGTCAATTATTTATTGGTTATTGTTATTATCATGGTGTTTGAAGTTCGGTTACACTTCTTCTGACATTTGCAGACACTGATGTTTCATTTTTATATTCGAATGGAAAAAGGGTTTAGAGGGTATTATTGTTTATTTTTCTCTTCGAAAAAGATCTTATTGGTGCAAACGTTACTATATTTTTTGGTTCAGATGGTATTGTTGGTGCAGATTCTTTGTGTGGTCAGGGTTTCAGATTCATTTCCTAATATAATCATTCTTGTTCTTTTTGTCAGAAGAAATCTATTCATGTGGTCACTTTTCTAAATCTGAAATTATACCTGGCAGATATTGGTCAGAAAGTTTGTATCTTTGAATATGCCTGGCACAAATTCAACAGTAGCTTTGTCATATTGCAATATACCTCTGTTGCTGGAAAATATAGATATGTTTATTTATTGTAATGCCTCAAAAATAGAGAGAGATTGAATACAACATAATGTATGGTTTATTCTGATAGACATGATATACTCTGATATTGTAAATTTGAAATACAAGAAAAACACAAGCTGGCTTAAGATTAGATAATAGCTAGAATTCTGAAGGTTCGACTTAGAACCTTGAGGATTGTAGGATTGTCTATTGAGAGGCACTTGTGAGAATAGAGAGAAATAGAGAGACCCTTTGTATCATTATATTTTCTATAAACTGAAAAGGGGTTGGTGCTCCTTGAAATTGGTGTTTCAAAATGAGGGGTTGGTGCTCCTTGAGTTGGTGCTCAGAAATCAGCCTATAAGGCATTGTTAAAAGTGGTTTTTCAAATATAAGCCTGGAAAGGAAATAGTTTAGGAGTGGTTTTTCTACCCCAGGAGGGTTTTCCACTCAGCATATCTTGTGTCACTTTTCTCTTATGTGGTTCTTCTATTTTATTGTGAGAATGCTTTATTATGCAATGTTTTATTGTCATACTTCTCATTTCTAGTTATATGTGATTGCATTCAATATATGGATGAGTTTTTCATTGAAAAAGAGAGCATAAATCTGTTTTGGTTTAGTTTCTATAAAATTTGTCAAATTAGTTCATGACACTGATTCACCCCCTCCCTCTTAGTGTCTTTTTCACTCCAAAAATTGGTATTAGAGCATAGGGTCCTCTGATAGGTCTAATCAACCTAGGATTGATTTTGGTCTTGGAGTCTATTTAAAATGTCTCAAGCTCATGAAGGCACATCTATGACTAGAGCTCCATTATTTGATGGAACGGATTATGTATTCTGGAAAATTAGAATGGAGACTTATCTGACTTCTATTGATCTCTATGTGTGGAGCATATTGTTAACTGGGTACACTTTACCAACTGCATTGCCCACAACTTCTGATGAAAATAAAAGATATGAAACTAATGCAAGAGAAAAACATGCTCTCCTATGTGCATTAACTAAAGATGTATTTATCAAAGTCATGCACTATAGTTCCACTAGGGATATCTGGGTTAAACTTGAAACCATCTATCAAGGAAATGAAAAAGTTAAACAGTCAAAATTCCTTACTCTAAAACATCAGTTTGAGGAAATAAAAATGAGGGATGATGAAAAAGTAGTTGATTACTTCTTGAGAGTTGATGAAATTGTTAATGCTATGAAAGGGCTAGGAGAATATGTAAAAGAATTTGATGTTGTAACTAAGGTCATCAGAACCTTACCGACTAAATTTGAAGCTAAGGTCTCTACTCTAGAAGAAAAGAAACACTTTGACCAGCTTACCCTAGATAGCTTACAAGGCACTCTGACTACCTATGAAATGAGAATCAGTAAAAACAATTCCTCTACAAAAGAAATTGTCTTTAATATTGAAAGGAAAGAAAAAGATGAGGTTAGTGAATTAGAATTTTCTGATTCTAAAGAATCCCATTTTGTTAGAAAGCTCAAAAAGGGGTCTAGAAAATATAAGGGAAAACTTCCCTTCAAGTGTTTTAACTATGGAAAAATAGGTCACTTTTCTGCAAAGTGCCCCTATGGTGATCTAAATAGTGACAATGAGAAATCTGAAAAATTGCCTAAGAAAAAGGCCTATAGACCTAAACCAAAAATTCAACTTCAGAAAGAAGAAGAGTTTGTTCAGTAAAAATGAAACAAACACTGAATCTGAAGATTCTTTAGATGAAGAAGATGAAAACTTATTCATGGCTGAAATCATTTAGTAAGAAGATACTAACAGCAATGATGTTGAAGATGATGAAGTAGATCTAGAAGGTGAACTGAAATGTGCTTTAAAAGAGATTAGAAAACTCAAAAAACAAATGCTTTCTCAAGAAAAAAATTCTACTCAAGGTCTTTCTCAAGAGAAAATTTCAAACCAAGAAATAGTCTTTCTGAAGACTCAGCTTGAAGAAGCCAAGAGAGTTGAGGATTGTCTTCGTATCGGTATAAAGATCAATAAATTCAAAATCTTGAACATGAAATTGTTGATCTTAGGAAGACCATTGAAAACTATGAGAGTACTTTAAAACTTAATGACATTCTTAGTAAGCAGAAAATGAACAAGGATAAAACTGGTATTGGGTTTGAAAAGGGTGAATGTTATAATGATGATACAAAGCTGCAAAATGATGTTGCTGCAAATAAAAGTTTTGAATCAAATCATCCTGATTCTGATAAGAATCATGTTCATCCTTTTAGGAAGAATAGAACATCATACAATTTCAACCATTTCTTTTATGGGTACTATTTTTTCTGCAATAGATTTGGCCACAAAGTGATCTCTTGCAGGCTCATCAATTCTAGGATACCTAGCTTTGGTCATAAGCAATACCTTGGTTTTCCTAGATAGATTAGATGCTTTAAATGCAATACCTTGGGTCATTCTACTAAGCAGTACAAAGTTGATCTGTAAAATAAACAACAGAAAACCAAAAAAGGTTTGGAAACCTAAAAATGTCAAAAACATAGAGCAAAATATGTTAGTTCAAACAACTTTTCAGTCCAAGAAAAAGGAATTATGGGTCTTGGACAGTGGTTGTTCTAACCACATGACTGGTGATAAAGAAAAATTCATAAATCTTGAAGATTATGTAGGTGGATATGTGAAGTTTGGAGACAATTCTGGTATACAAATCAAAGGTAGAGGTTCACTTCTTCTAAATGAGGACACTCCTATCTACAATGTGTATTACATAGAAGGTCTAAAGCACAATCTTCTAAGTGTCAGTCATATTTGTGATAGTGGCTATCATGTTATGTTCACTTCACAAGGATGTGAGATTAAAAACAAGCTTGGAAAGGCTATTGCAGCTGGAAGAAGGACTAAAGGAAATGTTTTTAATCTTCTTGACACATCTGGTAATGAAAACAATCAAGGTATGTGTCTAATGAGTCAAGTGGAAGAAATTCGGTTGTGGCACAAGAGACTAGGTCACATTAACTTTAACAATATAGTTAGGATAAAAAAAAATCAGAATGTAAGCGGTCTTCCTGTCTTAAGAAAACTAGAAAATACAGTTTGTAAAGAATGTCTCAAAGGAAATCAAACAAAGGTGAGCTTTAAATCTAAAGAACATTATTCTACTAGGCCTCTACAACTTTTTCATACAGATCTATGTGGTGCTACAAAGACTAGATCTATCAATGATGAGAAATATTTCATGTTATTTGTTGATGATTACTCTCGTATGGTAGGGGTTACTTTTCTCAAGCACAAATATGAAGCATTTGAACGTTTTAAAATCTTTAGAAAAATGGTTGAAAGGGAATCAGATTTAAAATTGAAATGTTTGAGATTTGACAAAGGACGTGAATTCATCTCACAAGAATTCATTGAATATTGTGAAAGACATGGCATAAAAAGATAATATGTTGCTGCTAGAACACCTCAACGGAATGGGGTTGTTGAGAGAAAGAACAAAACATTAAAAGATATGGCAATGACTATGTTGGATGAAGCAAAATTGCCAAACATGTATTGGAAAGAAGTTGTCCATATAGTTGTTTACATCTTGAACAAAGTAAAAATCATAGTGAAATCCAATTTCATTCCATATGAACTGTGGTATTGAAAATCTGCCTTAATTAAATACTTTAGAATATTTGGTTATAAGTGTTTTCTCAAGAGAGATGATGATAATTTAGGCAGCTTTTGATCTAAATATGATGAAGGTATCTTTTTAGGATACTCCAATCATAGAAAAGCCTACAAATACTTTAATAATAGGCTGAATAAGATTATTGAATTTGTCAATGTCAAATTTGATGTAAAAATGCTTTTAGATGTTGAACGTATGCAAGATGATGAGGAAGAAGAATTTGAACTTGAAATAAACTTAGAAGGCTTTGAAATAACAAAGCCTGAAGTTGAATCAAAAAGTTCTAAACTTGCTGAAGAAAATCCTAATAATGCTGAAACATGTCCTAAAAATGTGTGACAAAAACCCCTTCAAAATCTCTTGCTAGAAACCATCCTAAAGATCTGATTATTGGAGATAAATCTACAAGAGTTCAAAGAAGAAGAAGAACTGCTAAATCTGATGAAAAAGCTCACATAGCTGAGCTTACTGCTTTCTATTTGGTTACACAGTTTGAGCCAACTTTTTTTTATGAAGCTCTAATTGATGAATGTTGGCTTAATGCAATGTAGGAAGAAATTGATCAAATTGAGAAAAATCAGACTTGGGAGTTAGTCC
>CM021102.1:713506266-713521566 GCA_007115665.2 Sequoiadendron giganteum
GTGAGAATGCTTTATTATGCTATGTTTTACCGTCATACTTCTCATTTCAGTTATATGTGATTGCATTCAATAAATGGATGAGTTAATCATTGAAAAATGAAAGCATAAATCTGTTTTGTTTTAGTTTTTATAAAATTTGTCAAACGTTCATGACACTCCATTCACCCCCCCCCCCCTCTCAGCGTCTTTTTTCACTCCAATAATTGGTATCAGAGCGTAGGGTCCTCTGATAGGTCTAATCAACCTAGGATTGATTCTAGTCTTGGAGTCTGTTTAAAATGTCTCAAGCTCATGAAGGCACATCTATGACTAGAGCTCCATTATTTGATGGAACGGATTATGTATTCTGGAAAATCAAAATGGAGACTTATCTGACTTCTATTGATCTCGATGTGTGGAGCATAGTGTTAACTGGGTACAATGTACCAAGTACATTGCCCACAACTTCTGATGAAAAGAAATGATATGAAACTAATGCAAGAGAACCATGCTCTCCTATTTGCATTAACTAAAGATGTCTTTATCAAAGTCATGCACCGCAGTTCTGCTAGGGATATCTGGGTTAAACTTGAAACCATCTATCAAGGAAATGAAAAAGTTAAACAGTCAAAAGTCCTTACTCTAAAACATCAGTTTGAGGAAATAAAAAATGAGGGACAATGAATAAGTATTTGATTACTTCTTGAGAGTTGATGAAATTTTTAATGCTATGAAAGGGCTAGGAGAAGATGTAAAATAATTTGATGTTGTAACTAAGGTCATCATAACCTTACCGACTAAATTTGAAGCTAAGGTCTCTACTTTAGAAGAAAAGAAACACTTTGACCAGCTTACCCTAGACAGCTTACAAGGCACTCTGACTACTTATGAAATGAGGATCAGTAAAAACAATTCCTCTGTAAAAGAAAAAGCCTTAAATACTGAAAGGAAAGAAAAAGATGAGGTTAGTGAATCAAAATTTTCTAATTCTAAAGAATCCCATTTTGTTAGAAAGCTCAAAAAGGGGTCTGGAAAATATAAGGGAAAACCTCCCTTCAAGTGTTTTAACTATGGAAAAATAGGTCACTTTGCTACAAAGTGCCCCTATGGTGATCTAAATAGTGACAATGAGAAATCTGAAAAACTACCTAAGAAAAAGGCCTACAAACCTAAACAAAAATTCAACTTCAAAAAGAAGAAGAGTTTGTTCAGTAAAAATGAAAGACACTAAATCTGAAGATTTTTTAGATGAAGAAGATGAAAACTTATACATGGCTGAAATCATTCAGCAAGAAGATACTAACAACAATGATGTTGAAGATGGTGAAGTAGATCTAGAAGGTGAACTGAAATGTGCTTTAAAAGAGACTAGAAAACTCAAAAAATGAATGCTTGCTCAAGAACAAAATTCTACTCAAGCTCTTGCTCAAGAGAAAATTTCAAACCAAGAAATTGTCTCTCTGAAGATTCGGCTTGAAGAAGCCAAGAGAGTTGAGGATTGTCTTTGTATCGGTATAAGTAATAAAGATCAATAAATTCAAAATCTTGAACATGAAATTGTTGATCTTAGGAAGACCATTGAAAAATATGAGAGTACTTTAAAACTAAATGACATGCTTAGTAAGCAGAAATTGAACAAGGATAAAACTAGTATCGGGTTTGAAAAGGGTGAATGTTCTAATGATGATACAAAGAAAAAATATGTTGCTGCAAACAAAAGTTCTAAATCAAATCATCTTGATTCTAATAAGAATCATTTTCATCCTTTTAGGAATAACAGAACATCATACAATTTTAACCATTTCTTTTATGGGTACTATTTTTTCTGCAACAGATTTGGCCACAAAGTGAGCTCTTGTAGGCTCATCAATTCTAGGATACCTAGCTTTGGTCATAAGCAATACCTTGGTTTTGCTAGATAGATCATATTATTTAAACGCAATACCTTGGGTCATTATGCTAAGCAGTGCAAAGCTGATCTGCAAAATAAACAGCAGAAAACCAAAAAGGTTTGGAAACCTAAAAATGTCAAAAACATAGAGCAAACTATGTTAGTTCAAACAAATTTTCATTCCAAGAAAAAGGACTTATGGGTCTTGGATAGTGGTTGTTCTAACCACATGACTGGTGACAAAGAAAAAATCATAAATCTTGAAGATTATGTAGGTGGATATGTGAAGTTTGGAGACAATTCTGGTATACAAATCAAAGGTAGAGGCTCACTTCTTCTGAATGAGGACACTCCTATCTACAATGTGTATTGCGTAGAAGGTCTAAAGCACAATCTTCTTAGTGTTAGTCAAATTTTTGACAGTGGCTATCATGTTTTGTTCACTTCACAGGGATGTGAGATTAAAAACAAGCTTGGAAAGGCTATTGCAGCTAGAAGAAGGACTAAAGGAAATGTTTACAATCGTCTTGACACATCTGATAATGAAAACAATCAAAATATGTGTCTAATGAGTCTAGTGAAAGAAATTTGGTTATGGCATAAGAGACTAGGTCACATTAACTTTGACAATATAGCTAGGATCAACAAAATTTAGAATGTAAGAGGTATGCATGTCTTAAGAAAACCAAAAAATACAGTTTGTAAAGAATGTCTCGAAGGCAAGCAAAAAAAGGTGAGCTTTAAATCTAAAGAACATTCTTCTACTACGCCTCCGCATCTTGTTCATACAGATCTATGTGGTCCTACAAGGACTAGATCTATCAATGGTGAGAAATATTTCATGTTATTTGTTGATGATTACTCTCATATGGTATGGGTTACTTTTCTCAAGCACAAATCTGAAGCATTTGAACGTTTTAAAATATTTAGAAAAATGGTTGAAAGGGAATCAGATTTAAAATTGAAATGTTTGAGATCTGAAAAAGGTGGTGAATTCACCTCACAAGAATTCATTGACTATTGTGAAGACATGGCATAAAAAGACAATATGTTGTTTCCAGAACACCTCAACAGAATGGGGTTGTTGAGAGAAAGAACATAATAGTAAAAGAGATGGCAAGGACTATGTTGGATGAAGAAAAACTGCCAAACATGTACTGGAAAGAAGTTGTTCATACAACTGTTTACATCTTGAACAAAGTACAAATCAAAGTGAAATCCAATTTCACTCCATATGAACTGTGGTATGGAAAATCTGCCTCAACTAAATACTTTAGAATATTTGGTTGTAAGTGTTTCATCAAGAGAGATGATGATAATTTAGGCATCTTTCAATCTAAATCTGATGAAGGTATCTTTTTAGGATACTCCACTCATAGCAAATCTTATAAATGCTTTAATAATAGGCTGAATAAGATTATTGAATCTGTCAATGTCAAATTTGATGAAAATTTGCTTTTAGATGTTGAACCTATGCAGGATGATGAGGAAGAAGAATTTAAACTTGAAATAAATTCAAAAGGCTTTGAAACAACAAAGCCTAAAGTTGAATCAACAAGTTCTAAACTTTCTCAAGCAAATTCTAAAAATGCTGAAACAAGTCCTGAAAATGTGTGACAAAAACCCCTTCAAAATCTCTTGCTAGAAACCATCCTAAAGATTTGATTATTAGAGATAAATCTGCAAGAGTTCAAACAAGAAGAAGAACAACTAAATCTGATGAAAAATATCACATATTTGAGCTTACTGCTTTTTGTTTGGTTACACAATTTGAGCCAAAAAACTTTGATGAAGCTCTAACTGATGAATGTTGGCTTAATGCAATGTAAGAAGAAATTGATCAAATTGAGAAAAATCAGACTTGGGAGTTAGTCCCAAGACCAAATGACAAGAATTTCATAGGGCATAAATGGATTTTCAGAAGTAAACATGATGAAAATGGAAATGTTGTTCGCAACAAGGCTATTTAGATGAAGAAGTTTATATAGAACAACCTGAAGGGTTCATTTGCAAAAACAAGCCTAATCATGTTTGTAGGCTGAAAAAGGTGCTATATGGCCTAAAACAAGCTCCTAGAGCTTGGTACTCTAGACTGGATAATCATTTGATTTCAAAAAGTTTTGTTAGAGGAGGTGTAGACAACAATCTTTATGTTAAGATTGAAGGTTTTGATATTTTGGTTGTTGAAATCTATGTAGATGGTACTATCTTTGGCTGCAACAATATTGCTTTGAGTAAAAAATTATCTCATATTATGGAATCTGAGTTTGAAATTTCAATGTTGGGAGAATTAACTTTCTTTTTGGGTCTTCAAATCTCTTAGCTTGAAACTGGTATTTTTCTCTCACAAACAAAGCATGCAAGAGAGATGCTCAAGAAATTTCAAATGGATGAATGTCATCTAGTTAGCACTCCAATGGCTATAGGCTGCAAACTTAGTAAGGTTGATGATTCTCCTGATGTAAATCCAACTCACTATAGTTCAATGATTGGCAGCTTGTTATATCTAACAACTTCTAGACCTGACATAATGCAGGCATTTTGCATGGTTGTAAGATTTCAGTCATCTCCTAAGGAATCTCATATTAATGTTGTTAAAAGGATTCTTAAATATGTTTAGGGCACTCTTGATTATGGTCTTTGGTATCTTAGAAGCAATGATTTTTCATTAATTGCATATACTAATGTTGACTGGGCTAGTTTTCTGGATGATAGGAAAAGCACCAGTGGTGTTGCTTTCTTTCTTGGTGACTGATTAGTGGCATGGCACAACAAGAAACAAGAATTTGTTTCGCTCTCTACTGCTGAAGCAGAATATATTGTTGCCACCTCTTGTTGTACTCAAGTAATCTGGATGTCACAAACTCTATCTGACATGGGTATTGAAGTTCCTAAACCTGTTTCTATTCTGTGTGATAATACTAGTGCGATAATATCTCCAAAAATCTTGTTATGCACTCTTGCACTAAACACATTGCTATTAAATTTCACTTTCTTCGTGAAAAGGTGTTGGCTAATGAGGTTTATGTGCAATATTTTCCTACACAAGCATAGGTAGTTGATATATTCACTAAGCATTTGGCTAAAGAGGTATTTGAAAGACTTCGGTCTAGATTGGGAGTTGTCTCCTAGTCTTTGCTCTCTTAATACTTTATCTTGGTGTTAGGGGGAGCTTTTTAGCTCTCTTAGCAGCTTATTGCTGCTTCATATGGTTTTCTATTTTCTGCCCCATTGTTATACATGCATCTCTTTCAATTCAGCTTCTTGGCATTTCACTGTTTTTCCCTTTATCCTTGTGAAAAAAAGGGAGAGAATTATGAGATTTTCTTTCTGGTTCAGTTTTTGGTTTGATGGCTCGGTTTTTTTGCCATCAAGGACAAAGGGGGAGTTTATTGATATTTATTCCTTGATGTCAAATTTGGAATTATGGCATATTGACTTTGACACTGTGCTACTTGATTGATACTTGTTTGGATCATCTATGACAGATTGGTCTATACATATTATGGCATTCAATATCTTTTTTATGGAGAACATTATTGCTTTGCTCTGGTATTGATCAGGTTGAGCTTCATGTGAAGATAAAGGTTATCTTGCTTATAGGTATTTGGCATGGTTACTCAGGTATATCATTATTAGTTGTTTTTCAATTCAATTGATGCTTCTCATTTTGGTTCACTGGTATCATTGTTTGAACTTGGCACATATCTCTCTAATGTCATCGGTTATGATACATTACTTGACATGACATATTGGGTTGGCATTTGACTAATGTTCACTTTGGCACCCGGGTTTGATAATTCATTTGATATCTTTGCATGGGTATATAATATGGTTCATGACTCATAAGTTGATATAAATTGGCCTATATTTTTTTAAAAATGTTATTTCATGGAAAATTTTGTAATACTGATTGGTGGCATTACTTTGGCTAACCTGCATTTGAAAATGACTTAGAAAGAAGTCATCGGGTCCTATAATTGTTGATTCATTAGGCCTTAAGGCAGACAACAGGAATGAGGAAATAATTAAAAATTCACTATAAGAGTGACATGGCATTGAATCTTGGTGATAATGTTTTTCTATGTCATAATAGTGGTCGGTATTTTTTTTTTTTTTATCATTGGACAACAATGAAAGTTTATATGGTGATACCGCAGACTTCAAAAGCTATCAAATTTTGACTAAGGTATTGAAAGGAATTGAATGTCTTGGGAAGCAAAGGGAAGTTAGGGAATTTCTTATTGAGTTTTCATTTCTCTAAGGGTGTAAACCCTAGTTTCAGTCGTTGCCATGATTGTTCTTTTCCTCAACCGTTACTCTGTCATCTGCTTCTCTTGTTGCAAGTCAACTCAAGGCTACTTCGAGCTCTCTGCAGGAGACATGTCATGGTTGGTGTTTGATCATTTTGTACTAGGTGACTATGGATGAAATTTCATTGTTTTTTCTCCACCTGGGTATACATCGAATTACTCTAGTATTTGCATGGTTCTCCTGCAGTCCAGATAGGTATTATCATTCCTTATTTGAAGAAAGCTTTCAGTCTTCGGTTACATTTCTATATTCCTGATGGGTAATTTTTTTTAGGGTATCTGAATTCTAATTCAAAAGGGAAATGGTAGTTACTATATTTTCTTTAAAATCAAATGATGCATTAAATTCGGTTCTCTGAATTTCTGATTGTGGGCAGTCTGAAAAAGTCAGTTATTTATTGGTTATTATTTTTATCATGGTGTTTGAGGTTCAGTTACACTTATTCTCGCATTTGCAGTTACTGTTGTTTCATTTTTCTATTCGAATGGAAAAAGGGTTTAGACGGTATTATTGTTTATTTTTCTCTTCGAAAAATATCTTACCGGTGCAAGCGTTACTATATTTTTTGGTTCAGATGGTATTGTTGGTGCAGATTCTTTGTTTGGTCAGGGTTTCAGAGTCATTTCTTAATATACTCATTCTTGCTCTTTCTGTCAAAATAAATCTATTCATGTGGTCACTTCTTTCAATCTGAAATTATACCTGGTAGATATTGGTCAGAAATTTTGTATCTTTGAATATACCTGGCACAAATTCGACAATAGCTTTGTCATATTGCAATATACCTTTGTTGCTGGAAAATGCAGATATGTTTTTTGATTGTAATGCCTCAAAAATAGAGAGAGATTGAATATAGAATAATGTATGGTCTATTATGATAGACATGATATACTCTGATATTTTAAATTTGAAATACAAGAAAAACACAAGCTGACTTAAGATTAGATAATAACTAGAATTTTGAAGGTTCAACTTAGAACCTTGAGGATTGTAGGGATTGTCTGTTGAGAGGCACTTGTGAGAATAGAGAGAAATAGAGAGACCCTCTATATCATTGTATTTTATGTAAACTGAATAGGGGTTGGTGCTCCTTGAAATTGGTGTTTCAAAATGAGGGGTTGGTGCTCAAAAATCAACATATAAGGCATTGTTAAAACTGGTTTTTCAAATATAAGCCTAAAAGGCAGTAGTTTAGGAGTGGTTTTTCTACCCCTAGAGGGTTTTCCACTTGACATATCTTGTGTCACTTTTCTCATCTATGGTTCCTCTGATTTATTGTGAGAATGCTTTATTATGCTATGTTTTACTGTCATACTTCGCATTTCAATTATATGTCATTGCATTGAATATATGGATGAGTTAATCATTGAAAAATGAGAGCATAAATCTATTTTGTTTCAATTTCTGTAAAATTTTTCAAATTAGTTCATGACACTGATTCACCCCCCCTCTCAGTGTCTTTTTGACTCCAACATTGTGTTGTTGCCCCTGTAGATTTTGATGGAAAAGGGCATGAAAAATGAGGTTCCACCCTAGGGTTTGATAAAATATTGCATGTAGAGGTTGGGTGATTGCCTTTTGAGTTTGTATAGGTGATTTTAAGAAGGTCAGATGTGGTGGAATATTTTGGTAAGGTGTGGAACCATTCCTTTCAATAAACCCTCCTCATACTAGCATAAAATAAGGGTTTTGTGGTTTGGCATGGTGAAGTGAGTTTCTTCTAAGACAAATTGTGGATCTGAGGGTTTGGATACATGATAATTTCTGCCCCAATAAGTTCATGGGGTTTTTGAATGTTTAAATGTATGTTCCTTTGTAAATTAGGCCTAGTTAGCCTAATGAGGACACCGAAGAAGGTCATTTTTGATGCACATGTTCCAAGACAGTCACTATTGATTTTGAAATATGTGTTGTAACTCAATAATAAATATCTAGATCATTCATTTTTTTGTGAATTCATTTGAGAATTTTTCCTCAAAACACCACTTGGAGCCACACTTTTCACTTGGAAATTCATCATAAAACCCTGTAGCAGCAACTCCACCTTTGTTTCTTGAATTCCCTTGCATAGATAAACACACACACACCTAGAACATCCTAATACTAACTTACTCCATTGATATAAACTATCAAATTCGGTGGAGTGGTCATTATTGGTTATCTAGACTCTCAAAACCCCAATCTTGAGGGTTTACAGACCGAGTTGAGAAAAAATAATTCAAACTAATGATAAACTCAATGGATACCCTGCTAAATAGATTCAAATGAAAGATAATTCACTATTCTACCTTAAACAACAATATTCAAGGCCTTAAACTACTATGCAAGCTATACAAGTTAATGAACAACTGGAAAAACTCATAAAATCACTAAAATAGGGACTTTATTGATTCTAAATCTTCAAGAATACAAAAGATCTCTATTTTTCTCGACCTTACATGCTTTATATCACTTCTCTAATCACCTAATGACCTCTTTGAGACTTTTAATAAATTACATATGACCTTCACATGACCTTTTTCATATTATTTACATTTCAAAAATCAAATTTCACAAATTTGCCTATTGAAGGCATTTAGAGAACAAGGTGCTACTGCACCAAACATGAACTCCAAAATTATAGTATTTGAGTAAATATCATTACAGCTAAATCTCATTACAATGCCTTAGGTACTTCATTCTCATAGATCTTTTACAATGTCACTCATACATTCGAGATTCTCTTTAAATTTCTACATCATAGGTGCTCATTATGAGGTTAACTTCAGTTGAGTAACTTGAGATTCCCTCGCTAAGCTTCACACGCTCTTTTATAATGGCTTGAAATCAGAATTGAGATTTGTCAAGATCATCAAAATAAGGATGTTGCATTTCTTTTTTGCCTAAGATTCTCTTTGATGGCTCATAAACCAGTATTTTCTACAATGAGAGACCAATGAATTTTTAGTAGTTTACTTACAAATACGCAAAGTAAAAGAGAAAAAGAAAGAGCATCCAAAGTGGAAATGAAATAAAAATAGATGGAAGGAACTTACAAATAGGCATGCAGGTCTCACAACTTAGTCACTCCTAGTCATACATCTTCACTAGGAATTCCAACATACCTATTGCACACAACACCTCTCATGAATAGTGTAAGTTGAAATTTGAGATGCTCTTATAATGTCTACATCATAGCTGCTCATGATAAGGTTAACTTCAAATAAATAACTTGAAATTCCCTCACCAATAATTGCACAAACTTTTGTAATGGCTTAAAATCATCATTGAGATTTGTCAAGATCATCAAAATAAGGATGTTGTATTGCTTTTTTGGCTGACATTCTCTTGGATGGCTCATAAATCTACATTTTCTGCAAGGGGACACCAATCAATTTTTAGTATGTTACTTACAAATAGGAAAAGTAAAAGAAGATTATAGCATTTCCATCAAATAAATTAATGTGCATACAAGTATAAATTAATAAGAATCGATGTGCATACTTACAAATTAATCCAATGAACCATCTGGGTCTGCTCTACTCTTTATTGTGTCAAGTATTGCTTCATGGTCAGACTCACGGACCTTCCATAAGACCTTGTTCAAAGGTCTACACCCATATTTGGTCAAACAAACATTGGATGCCACGAAAAGGTTGGAGTAATGAAGAATCTTACGATGCATGTCAAAGTCTTGAAATAGCCAATGTTTAACACTCTTATGTGGGTACCTTCTAAGCCGCATTCCAATAACAGCAACCGAGCCTGTAGGGTATTCGATGTTTTCTCCATCTATAACTGGGGCCTCCAATTTCTTTTTGGCCTCAACACGACGACACAAGTAATAGTTTGTTCTCTCTTTGTTGTCTTCATCTACAATAACTGCATAAACTTTCGCTCCATTGATATGTGCAACAAATCTCTTGAAATTAGTCAACATTACAAATACACTACAAAGTAATATAACAATATGGAATTTCAAAATCTAAGAAAGCTGATATATTACTTGGTTGAACTAGATCTGATACGTGGTCAAAGTCGACCAATGATTCCATCTATGTTAGTTCCAATACTGTCGAAGGGTGATATGTGTGAAGTGGGTTGAGATAACTTGTCAACCATTTTTCAACCCACTCCCTTGACTCACAATCATTCCAAGCTTGCATTATACATGAAGAACAAAAGCATTCCATCTGTTGTGTATCGATACTCCATGAACCTTCATTTTAGCTAAGGAAAGAGTGTACCTCACTCGATCTTGTTAGTGTACAATAATCCTCATATGGTGCAATGTTAATATCATCAATCAACCAAAAATACCTACGAACTGAAGATGTACCTTCATTACCTGGACCCATCGAAGCATTACACCACTCGACAATTGATCTTGCATCTGTCAACTTTTCACTGTCTTTATACTTTAACTCTTCTCATGCTAATGCTCTTTTCACGCATGCTCCTGCACCATCATGCTCCCCCTTTCCATGCTTAGCCTCACAAAAGTTCCAAATATGTTGTACACCTATAATGACATGCATCCTTCTCAACCAATAGAACATGCATGAGTTCTTGAACTGTGTTGCATAGTTATCCGACCATATTATATGTCGACTATATGCTATGCCCCTCTGAGCCAAATCACTGTAGAAAATCTAGAAGCAAACTTGCACAAACTCTGGAGAATGTATGCAATCATCACTAATATAAAATTGATACTCCCTCAATACCTTCCTTTTGTCCTTTGTACTATCACCTATATGAATTAATGTTATTTGCATAAATATCGAAACCTATGTGGAGTTATAATACTGTGACTGCACCTCACACTGTGGCTATATAGTGTAGTTCTATGCAAATTCAACCATTGATACTATGCTACCAATTGGAAAGGTGTCCTTTCATAGCTTGAATTGTGTGTCTAGCCATTGGGCTCTATGGGTATGTCTTGCATATTCAGACACTATATTGTCACAAAACATGGACATAAAATGATACACTGAAATCTTCTGAATAACCAAATCACACCTTTTTGCTTGAGACCCATCTTTTGTAGTGTATGCCACTGTTTCATACTTCCTGAACTCTACTAGTTTTTGCCCCACCTCATCTATGCTTTCCATATGTTGACATACTGGCATACACTGCAAGCCATTGCAACTCTCGCATGAACCATCCAAGCATATTGTCCTGTAGAATATTTGGCCATCCTCTATTTCACATAAACAAATTGATAAGAACTCTCTTGAAGATTTTGGTGGGGCTTCTATGCCACAATCCTGCAAAACATTATTAGTATGTAAATCACAACATATAGAACAATAAACATCATAATGGTTAGAGAATTCAATATGTATTCTACAGCAACAAGTAGTGCATGTGTGATTTATCTTGACATAAAAAGGTTTAAGCATTTCAAAAAATCTTTGACAAATACTGATTTGAGGATAATCCATTTGAAATTTACAAAAAAATGGGTTTGAGTCCAAAAAATGCTTTGGATGTGGCTCACGGTTCTGACTACCGATTCTCCTTCTTACCACATCCCTTTGATTCGGAGATGGCCCTGTGTTATTCTTCCAATACTCTTCAATAAGTGTTCTCAATGCTTCAACAACTTTTTTATCTTTTTGTGGCAGTCTCCCTAAGAATGCCCATAATTCATTTGAATCGATGCCCTCAATTCTTTGTCGCCTTTGAACATATTTTCATAAAAATTTTATACTAATTCTCATTTGTTCACTCATCTTTCTAATGAGACGAGATCTCTTTGTCTGACTGCTTACCAAAGTCAATGTAATGACATGTCGTGTGACATTACTATCCTTTGAGCGTGAGGTATTACCCACACTCTCATATGCATCCATTAGATTCTTCACAATAGTGTTTTCACTCGATGCATTCGATGTTCTCAACCCAAGAGTCTTCATGATGTCTCTATACCTTATAGCCCGCATCATTTCAACAAATAGTTGACATCTTGCGGTATCATTTAGCCTTTCAAAGTATAATTTCCAAATCTTATCAGCATATCTTCTACAAGTGTGTGCTGGAATTTTACCTTCCATGTGCTGCAAAATATCCTCATCAATATTAATCAAATACTTTGGTTTTCTACGCAAAATTCTAGGTGGTTTTCTCCTAGGTACATACATCTCAACATTATGAATTTCATCAATATTTAATTGAGGTGGGGTAGATTGCGTACCTTCGATCGATGGTGGAGTAGAAGACATACCTTGAGGTTCTCGTGGGGATGATGGCATACCTTCTTCATCAAATCTGAGTGATGATGTACTCTCAACTTGAGATGCGCTCGATGGTGTCCAACCATATTCACTTGCGATAGATGGTGTCCCTCCATATTCACTTGTGGTAGCTAGTGTCCCTCCATATTCTCTTGTGCTTAATGGTGTTCCTTCGTATTCACTTTTCGTAGAGGGTCTGTCTCCAACTACGGTATCAAAATATGTCTTACCACGATGCTTTCGCATTCATGCCCTTTGTGTTGCCAAATCTTGTTCTCTTTTTTATGGTTGAGGTTCCTCTTTAGTTGGCTTGTTTTCGTCAATAGTACCCAATTTCTTCTTTTCACGATATGCCCTCAACCGTTCTCTCTCCTTTGCTTTGAAGGTTTCATACTCTTTGTCTATTAGTTTATTCCTTCTTTGTTTCTTTGGCATGGCAGATAGTTTTACCTGTAGCATGGCAATGAGATGAATATTAGTTCCTAAAATATTTATCCATTCAAATAAATGAAATATATGTCATTCAAGGCTTCATAAAAAATACTTACAATCATCTTGTAGAAGACTATTTCTAGCATAGACAAAGGTGGTGCAGGGGCATGCCATGATTACAAGATAGGCATAATTACATTGTTTTCCTTGTGTAAATGGGGTGTTAAAGAAGGGTTTTGATGAAATTTTGAAGGAACCTTCCATGTAATGGTTGTTTGAGCTTGTGCAAGGCATTTTTGAAGTGTTGTTGGTATTGGTGAGGTCCGCTAAGCCCGGTTGTCAAGACTTTCAATAAACCCTAGGTTATTTGCATGAAAGTTGAGGGTTTGGTTTTAAGGTTTGAAAGTAATTTAAAATGGTGTATTGACCCATTCCTCTCACTATGGCCACTCTAACTCGAGGAATGGGCTGCAACATCACTAAAAATGTGTGGGAATGTTGAGTGTGTACAGGGGAAATTTGGTGTTGTCCATGTGAATTTGAGAGGTTTTGACATGCTAAAGTGGGTATTGTGTTAGAGCAGCATTGTTTCTTGTTGAATTGAGTTTTTGTAGACCATTTTAGACCTGTTTGAGGTGGTGGCATGTTTTGACAAGGTTCGGAAGTGTGTTTTCCAATAAGCCCTAGGTTATTTGCCTTAAAAAGAGGGTTTTTGGTTTTGGCATCTTGGTGGATGAATTTTTGAGAAGTAATTGTCAATTATTTGGTTTGAATACATATAAATTTCTGCCCACATGTGTTTGGAGGTTTTGGTCAAGTTTCAAGATAATTTTATTTCCTAAAGTGTTCTAATTTGAGGCCTAGTTGGCATAGAAAGCATGATTTGAGAAATTTGTTACAAAGTAACCAATAGTGGTTTGTTGGCATGTGATTGTGTACCCTAAAGGTTCCTTTAAATGGTTCAAGTCTTGGTCTGAAAGAATCTTATCGAGAAGAAATACCCGATTGAATGAGTTGGCAATGGTACAAGGAAGGGTGTTGATTTGGTGAAAAGTGAAGAGTTTTGAGAATTGTGACTTGTGAATTGTTGTTGTTGGTTGATTTTTTGTGTTCAGTTGTGTTGCAGGACCTCCCCTGGTTGCATTAAAATTCAAATGCTTTGTCCATGCTTCCATTTTGATGACAACCTAAGGTTATAATGACAAAAAAACAATGATCAACATGGAATATAATTGTTTGACAAAATACCTCAATGAATGCTTCAGAGAGTGGTATGTACTTCCATAATAAAGGATTGAGAAATGATGTTTTTTTTTACTTCCTTAAAACGTATGTCATATATATGTGTATACAAAATGTGGAAGCATACACAAGGTAAGTCAATTGTTAAATAACAAAATGCCTCAAAGAGATGTGGTTTAAAAATGTAATTGGCAAGTGTATAGAATTGTGTAATTTAAAATATGCATTGAAAACCTAAGGTTATAATGACAAACAAACAATGATCAACATGGAATATGCAAAATAAAAAAAATATGAAAGCAAGCCATAATAGAATGAAATAAAATGTGTAAAGACTTCACATACCTAAAAAACCAGACGTTCAAATGGAGGAGTCCAGCCCAATTATGTAGCCTTAGCTTCTTCTTTCTTAAAACTCCTCAACAATTTGACTTTTTCAAAAGCTTGTTCCCCTCCAAACTTCAATTGTATATCAGTTTTCAATGGAATTCAAATTTGAATTGATATTATATGTCTTTCAACATGAAAACTCTACTATTTCATGCAAAGGTGGTAGAAAGATCATGGAAAAGGTGGTGGAATGTGAAAAACATGCTTGCACACTTCACAACATCATCAAAAAGCTACTTTTTGTTAGAGCACGCGCAAAACCAAGAGAATATGCAAAATGTGGGCCTTGAGATCACGTTATATTGAGTTTTTTTTTTTAAATTAGTGCAACACAAAATGCTCTCGCGTTATAACGTGCTCACGTTATTTCTTCCTAAAATGGTCATATCTCTACTTCTTCAAAATGTGCTCGTGTTATGAGAAAGTTGGTTTTTTAATAGATTTTTTTCTCTCTTTGTCTATACTCTATATAACCTGATTCTATCTCTCTTCCCTCTACCCTTATACCCTAATTCTATCTCTCCCCTCTACCCTCTACCCTTAACCCTTATACCCCATATCTCTCTCTCACTCCCTCCCTCTCTCTCTCTCTTGAGTCTCTCCCTCATCTCTCAACCCATATACCATCTCCCTCTCTCACTCACTCACTCATTTGATCTCTCTCCCACTCTATCACCCTCTCCCACCCTCTCTCCCACTCTCTCCCACCCTCTCTCTTACTCTCTCCCACTCTCCCACTCTCTTGCACCCTCTCTCCCATTCTCTCCCACCCTATCTCCCACTCTCTCCCACCATCTCCCACTCTCTCCCACTCTCTCCCTCTCTCCC